>CM045938.1:5578600-5721100 GCA_025177825.1 Aechmea fasciata
TTTAAAAATTAAAAAATAAATTTTATACGTATTATATTGGTACCGAATTTTTTGTCGTATCCGAATTAAATAACTATGGTCTACGGAAAAGTAACCTTTATATTTTTCCTAGTCCAGGATCGGGTACGTGATCCACTAAAACTCCTCTCAACTGAAAAGTTTTAAATCGAAAAGTTTGGGCCTAATACACTACATTAATTAACATTTTTTTTTTTCTTGTTATTTTACGAATCTTGACCATTTTTTTTTTACGCGATTATTCTGTTATTTAGGGAAGTAACAACTCAATGAATGAAATACAAATATATATATATCTATAGAGTCCGGCTATGGTGCTTGTAAATTTTTTACAGTTAGATCTACGACTTTGATCATTTTCATCCGTTAAATCATACTATTCAACCAACCACTCTCTTAACCCTAGGGAGCCCACATTATCCTAACCGCACATCTATTAATTTAAGGGCTAAAAACTTACAAGCACCAATGACTTGTACTTTTAAAAGCATAGGAGCTCAATTTATATATATATATATATATATATATATATATATATATATATATATATATATATATATATATATATATATATATCATATATCATTTCTAACCATTGGATTAAATACTATAACCCAGTGAGGACTACTCAACCCTAGGAGGACCATTCAACTCTAACCGACTAATATCATCCTAATCCTACAATTTCTCATCCAAGGGTTAAAAACTTGATAGGACAGGTGCTCCTATCCTATTAATATGATAGTAGCCCTAGCCTATATATATATATATATATAGAGAGAGAGAGAGAGAGAGAGAGAGAGAGAGAGAGAGAGAGAGTAGGACTATAATATAATTTATTTTCATAAGTATAGATCTTGTATTGATAAATTTTTGACCGTTTGATAAAAGAATGTGCGGTTAAGAAAATAGTGGTTCCAGTTAGGGTGATGGTGATGCGCTAGGGTTGAGTGGTTGGTTAGATGAATAGTATGATTTAACGAATAAAAATAGTCAAATTAGTAGATTTAACGGTCGAAAATTTATGAGTACAAAGGGGTTTATACTCATAAGAATATAATAACAGAAGTATCTATATTTATATCTATACTATATATAAAAATGTATAGAAATTTCAACAATAAAAATATTCTCTATATTTCCAGCCTAGGCCTATATGAGTCCGGCTGGGATACTATCGATAGCACCAACGAATAACTGGTCCATACTCAATTTTATATACATGTACATAAATAGAATTGGACTGTAATACTATAAATAACTAGGGTTTTGTGTGCCCTCCTCCCCTGTGATTGGGCTTTGCACACTCTAATAATTAATGTCACAGCAACAAGCTGTCGGACCCCCAACATATGCCCCCACTACATAACACTTGTTCACTGCTATCACTACAACAAAATATATTTTAAACGACGTTTTTTAAACGACGCTTTCTTCTAGCGTCTTTAATATTTAGTATTTGACGACACTATGATTAAGCGTCGCTAATAAACATGTTTTTATCAAATATTTATATAAATTTTCCGACGCTATATTAAAACGTCGGTATATTTATTCCGACATGTTTATTTAACGACTCTTTACACGACGCTTTACAAGTCATTTAATTATTTTGCCGACGCTTTAAAGCGTCGCTAAATATCATTTAAAGTGTCCTTAAATGTAAAATTTTTTGTAGTGTATAATACCCTTTTGCTTTACCACCATTGGCTAAAAATTATATTGCACCAACCCATCACTTCATTCTCTCTCTCTCTCTCTCTCTCTCTCTCTCTCACTCTAGATCTCTCTCTCTCTTACATACACACAATAGTTGTTAACTTCATTCTCTTTCCCTGTTACAACATTAATTTGTTCACTTATTTACTCTCTCTTGCTCTCTCTATCTCCTGCACAGTTATTCTATGTATCTGATGATGATCTGTGCGTTTGTGCATTGTATATATTTGTATGTATCTATTTTGTATTATGTATTACGGATACTTCTATAAGTCTCGCGTGTCCGTGTCGAACGCACGCATGTTCATGTCTGACACGTGTCTAATGTGAACACTCTTTAGACGCCCATTTAATGCCGATCCATAACACATATAGCTAAAAAATATCTATATCTATTTTTATTTTACTTTTTTTATGCATATATATAATGTAAAAGGATAAATATTTTAGCTTTTTAATTGAATGCATATAATTTGTTTTGACAATAAAATAAATTATGTATGGTTGAGAATTTCTTTTCTTAAAATATATGATCCATCAATGAAAATTTTACTAACTTTTATTCGTACGAGAAATGTAATAATATTTTATCAAGATTAATATTTTATACAACATAATAAAAATATATTATTATATTAATAATATTATATTTTATCGGCTTCTATGTTGTATCCGTGTCTTAATTTTTTGAAAGTTACCGAATCGTGATGTCCGGGTCGTGTTGTGTCTTGTGTCTCGTGTCCCGTATCAGTGTCCATGACGCCTAAATTTTGTATCTGATGATCTGTGCATCATATCTATTCTGTATCCGATGATATGTGCGAAAATGTGCATCGTTCCTGTTCCATCACATACTTTCAATTGAATGTTCAGCTTATAGATAAGAAAAGCAAATTAAGGAACTTATTATTGGGAGCGAAACTATTGTTGCGTACCCTTTTTTTAGCACTAAAATTTTGCCAACGAAGAAGTTCCCAAGTTCGAATCCTAGTTGATTCACATTTCCAGCTAAATTTATTTTCAAATGAAATAAATAAAACGGGTATAGCGTGCTACATATCTCTCAAAAACAAAAAATAAATAAAAAAAATTTGCCAACCAATTGTATTTTGATGATTGGATTTTGAAGTTTTTGAGACAAGGATGTGAGTATTAAAAAATGGTCAACTTCAAATACCATCTCCTGTGGTTTCGTATTTTCTCACTTTAGTATATTCTATAGTTTAAAATGTATCAAGTAGTGTCCCATGGTTTCATTTTTATCTTTTCGTCAGCTTTTTCGTTAATATTTTATTAAATTATATACAAAAAAACTTTAGATATTCCACCTAAGTTTATCGAATATCCACCTTAGTACCCTTTAATTTTAACTATGTCACTGATTCAATGAAAATAATTAGTGAAATCGATAATAAAAAGACTAAAAATAAAATCACAGGGCACTAAATTGATATACTTCAAGTCACATGGTACTAAGGTGAGAAAATGTGAAACCACATGGGTGGTATTTGAAGTTTTTGAGATAAGGATGTGAGTACAAAAAAAGTTGAATCGAACTTTCTACTTTGGTATTAAACAATAATATTTGGATATGTTAAAGTGAATGAAGCGGTAACCTGCTACCTCTTTTTCCAAAAAAAAAAAAATATTTTGATATTTTATATCATATATGATGTAATCAAATTGAAATAGTAGATGTTTTCTCATATTTTGAGTTTAATTAATCATCTAATTATAAGTATGAAAATGGTTGCAACTTATCAAGTGTAAAAGTTAATTTCCTTTTTTTTAATGAAACATTAAGTTGTTAAATAAAAGTATTTTAATATGTTAAATATAGTGTAATTTTTCATGTTTGATCTCTATATAGATTTTGACGTGGACTTGAATTAAATGGTAAAAATTAAATAAAACTAAACAAAATTGAATATATCTCTATAAACGTAGGCCACTAAAGAATAATAAAAATTTAGAATTTTATATTTATACATTGGCAACATATTGACAATGAAATAATGAAAGGGTGGATAGAGACAAAGGTACAAAGATATAAGGGGTACCGACCGTCCCTAGAGCAAGTAGTAAAGGACTTGGTGGTTGGTACTCCAGACCCGAGTTTAAATTCTAGTTGATTCATATTTCTAGCTAAGTTTATTTTTTAACGAAATATACGAACGTGTAGCGTGCTACCTGTCTCTAAAAAAAATAATAATAATAATGAAGGGGGTGGATTGAGACAAAGGTACAAAGATATATGAATCCACAACAATAACTTTTTCTCATTAATTTCTCTCTCTCACCAACCCATCACTACTTTAAGTCTCTCTCTCTCTCTCTCTCTCTCTCTCTCTCTCATCAAAATAGTATAAATATAACTGAATCAACCTGCCTTGGTTTTACCCCAAAGTCCTAATGAGAAGGAGAGCATTACACTTTGTGTAGTTGATTGTGAGCACAAGAAAAAGGAGTGGTGGTGTGAGAGAAATTAATAAGAGAAAAGATGGATACCCATACAAGAGAGAGCATCAAAGGAGAGTGCTCTAATTTGCTTGCTGAGGTTTCTGTTGATTGGAGGGGCAGGCCCTGCAAACCTGACAAGCATGGTGGCATGAGAGCTGCTTTCTTTGTACTAGGTCTCTCTCTCTCTCTCTCTCTCTCTCTCTCTCTCTCTCTATATATATATATATATATATATATATATATATATCTCACTCATTACAAAACCATGATGAGTTTACTATGGCTTATTGCAAGAGCTTAACTTCAGTAGCTCTTCTAACTAAGGTCTCATTTGGAAATGCTTTATTCGAAAGCAACTGCTTTAATAATACTTTGAAACCACTTTGGAGCTTCGCTCATCTAGTATTCATTAATTGGAAGCTTATTGTCTACTTAAGATCTAGTTTGGAAATGCATTTTTTCTAAGAAAACTACTTGTTGCATGTGGTGCTTCAGAATCCAATGCTATGTACAAACACATAGTACTTTTTTGTTTGACTACAGTTATTAATTTCCAAAGTTCAAAAAGTATTAAAGCGGATGCGTTTGAAAAACGCATTCTGATACATAGCTTGGCCTAAATTATATATGTATCTTAAGATTAATTGGATTCAAAAGTCAGATTCATCCTCTATTTTTAGGTATCCAAGCATTTGAGATCATGGCAATTGCAGCTGTGGGGAACAACCTAATCACATATGTGTTCAATGAGATGCATTTTCCTTTATCAAAATCAGCAAACCTAGTGACCAACTTTGTTGGGACCATCTTTCTCCTGTCCCTGCTTGGTGGGTTCCTCTCAGATTCTTACTTGGGGTGCTTCTGGACCATGTCGATCTTCGGATTTGTTGAGCTCTCAGTAAGAATTTTTTTTTCTTCCTCTCTCCTTTTTCCCGTACTGACTTTTCTCGAATGTTACTGGTGAGTCGGTATTTTTATATGGCAGTGGATTAGTGTACGTAACATAATTCAGCTATCACATTGAAATAGGATCATAACACAAAGTTTTGAATGATATATATATAGATGCACAAAGAATTATATATTACCATAACATGGTTCTGAAATTGCTTATTAGTTAATCAGAATCATACATCATAATTAATCCTCTATCTACTAATTAGCTCCCGTTTGGTTGGGGGTTAAAGGGTGGAATAACCCCTTAATCCCCATTTTATCCCCAAACACCACTAAAAAGAGGTGGGGTTAGCAAACCCCACCTCAAAAAGTTATCCCGGCTTAGCTAACCCCACCTAACCCCACCAAACCCCAACCAAACACTATTTTTCTATTCATAATAACCCACTATCCTTCTTATCCCACCTACTTCAACCAAACGCTATTTTTCACTATCCTCGACTAACCTCAACTACCAACCAAATACAAAAATACTTTAACTCCATCTTAACCCCAAACTTAACCCTATCTCTGGAATAACCACTTTTTCCTTAACCCCGAACCAAACGGGGACTAAAGGATCATATTGGGCCATAAGAGTGACACATTCTATCAAATTTTTTCTCTTACATATATGGTTGTGGAGTTCAATTTGTTTAATTCTATGTGACTTAATTAATTAATTACTCTATATATAATATATAGGGGTTCATACTACTATCAATCCAAGCCCATCTCCCCCAACTGAGACCACCCCAATGCAACATGCTATCCCAAGAAGATCACTGCATTGAAGCCAAGGGATTCAAGTCCACAATCTTCTTCATGGCCCTCTACTTGGTTGCTTTAGGGAGTGGGTGTTTGAAACCCAACATGATAGCCCATGGAGGAGACCAATTCAAGGAGGAGGAGGATGATCCTAATTATTATAAGCACTCAAAGAAGCTCTCCACTTACTTCAACTCAGCTTATTTCAGCTTCTGCTTTGGGGAGCTCATAGCTCTCACTGTGCTGGTTTGGGTCCAAACCAGATCAGGGATGGGCATTGGTTTTGGTGTCTCAGCTGTTGCTATGGCTCTGGGGCTCATTAGTTTGTCCTCTGGGTTCTTTTTCTACAGGAATAAACCTCCCCAGGGTAGTATATTTACCCCAATAGCAAGAGTAAGTTACTATATATATAGATCTCCTTTATAATCATAATTAACCTCTTTATTTATTAATTTATTGGCTAAATTGCATGATGAAGCAGCTTTGAGTTCTCAGAGACAAACTGTTATTTCACATGGTAACAAATTAAGAAGAGTTTGCGAAAAACAATGATCTATATATTCGGCCTATTAAAAAGTCTTATGACAAGATACGAAAAATATCGTTCTCTATCAGCTTTACTAAGTATTCGCACCCCCCCCCCCCAAAAAAAAAAAAAAAAAAAAAAATTTGAATACCTAATAAGCTATGCCTATTATTTTGCTCATTGATTAATTAATAGGGCAAAAATATAGGCTTTTTTAAGCTCTTAATTTCAGGGAATAATATCAGAAACACAGTATTTATATATAGAGGGTGTTTTACCTTTATTTTTAGTTTTTTCCCTGAATAATAGTGCATGTTGTGTAAGATTTAGGGTTAATTAATTTCTACTTTTTTGCTATTCCCTGGGCATCATTAAAACAATTTACTCTTGTTTTGTTGGTGATGTAGGATTCAAAGAGTGGAAGGAATATTTTGTTGATTAGTCACTGTCCTTAGTCAAAAAGGTTCTCTGGTTTTATTCAAAATAAAAGTATAGAATAATGATCATCACTTTATACTACACCTTGTTCAAGGACTAATTCTATGATTGATTGCAACTTTACTCTTATTCAAGTCAATAAGGCCAATAATTCATGCTCAATTCTATGTCAATTTAGATTACATTTTTGAACTACTTAAGTTTTTTTTTTTTTTTTGTCTACTTGAACCTTTTTGAACTACTAATTATTATTATGTCATGAAAAGAATATTAGATCTTAAGTTTGTCCTCATGTGTCCTTGTGCTTTTTCTAGGGCATCTTGAGGTTAGGTATATATGATAACATATCTATATAACTACTTTAATGATCTAGCTAGTGGTGATGTATGCACATGTTTTTTTTTTAATTTTTCCTCAGTTGTTTTTTTGTACCAATTGTTGTTTGTTTTCTTCTTCAATGCTTTGTTGTTTGCTAATGATTGTTGAAACCAATCTTGTACTTTTCCACCAATTTGATGTGTGTTGTTGACTTGTTATAAGATATTTAATACAAGGGTTCATATATGCAAATCAATTATGAGGAGCCATTTTTACAAGATCTTTTGAATCTAATATAGTTTCTCTATTTGAGAAATTTGTAGGTCTTTGTAGCTGCATTTACCAAGAGGAAGCAGATCTGCCCTTCTAGTACCGAAATGCTCTACCGAAGCGAGAACACGAATGCACCGAACCGCGCCGTCGCGAGCTTTCGCCACACAAATAAATTCAGGTGATTAGTGCACCTATCAATCATCTAGACCTAATCAGAAATGACCATCAAACTAACAAAAGACCAAACTGTGCCCTTTATCGCGAATGCGATCGAGAAACTTAAATTGAATGTTAAAAGCTAAGAATACAACACTCTCTTCTTTCAAATCAACCTTCTATTTCTCCACTCCGTCAGTTGCTCGATCCACTCGTTAGCGACCCGAGATCGATAACCTGGCAACAGTCGTCGGGAAATTCGATAACATCGTATACGAGAGTCGTCGAAGCTTTTCGTGTTTGCTTACGCGTGCCGTCATTTCGGTTCAATATTTAGGTTCTTGGACAAAGCATGCATCAAAGTTCAGGATGGTTCCAACATGAATGAGAGCCCATGGAGACTCTGCACTGTGACCCAGGTGGAGCAGGTGAAGACCATCCTCTCAGTGATCCCCATATTCGCATGCACCATCATCTTTAACACCATCTTAGCCCAGCTCCAGACATTCTCAGTGCAGCAGGGGAGCTCCATGAACACCCACCTCACAAGATCCTTCAGCATCCCCCCTGCTTCTCTGCAAGCAATCCCCTACCTCATGCTCATCCTTCTGGTCCCCGCGTATGAGCTCCTCTTCGTGCCGACCGCGCGAAGGATCACGAAAAGGGAGTCTGGCATCAGTCCGCTGCAGAGGATCGGGGTCGGGCTCTTCACGGTGACCTTCTCGATGGTGGCGGCCGCGCTCGTCGAGAGGAGGAGAAGAGAGGCTGCTGTCGGGTCAGAGAAGCAGATGAGCATATTCTGGATAGCCCCACAGTTCCTCATCTTTGGGCTGTCTGAGATGTTCACTGCAGTGGGGCTCATTGAGTTCTTCTACAAGCAGTCACTGGGTGGGATCCAATCCTTCTTGACAGCAATGACCTACTGCTCCTACTCATTTGGCTTCTACCTGAGCTCTCTGCTGGTCTCACTGGTGAACAAGATCACAACTAGTGGGAGCAACTCAAGAAAAGGGTGGTTGAGTGACAATGATCTCAACAAGGATAGGTTGGATCTCTTCTACTGGCTTTTAGCAGGGCTCAGTGTGCTCAACTTCTTCAACTATATCTTTTGGTCCAAGTGGTACTCAAATACACCCCTATCAAGCAGTTCCCAGGGTGGTGGTGGTGGTGGTGGTGGCAGAACCCTGAAGGACAATGAAGTGGAGAATATACTAGTGTAGAAAATGCATAGAATCCCCTCTCTGTACCCTCTGTTTTATGTTTTAGCTTGTATTAAGGAGCCAGAGGATCTGAAAAGAGAAATACAGACTGTAAGTACAAAGATACTAAAATAGACCAGAAACTTTGGGGAATTTTAAGTTTCACTTCTTAGAAGGAAACAGAGAACTTAAAACACAACTCGAACTCAATCTAGTATATATATATATATACACAATGTAGAGCTACAATGCTATTGGAAGTATAGAGGATTTGATGTTTTCGAATTTTTGATCCTTGGATCAAGAATTATACGATTAGAATGATTGCAGTCCCCCATAGGATTGACTAGTATCCCTAGGATTGAGTGAACCCCACAAGATAATAGTATTAATCTAAAGATTAGAAATTATTGAAGGAGCTGATCTAAGGGCCAAAAAGTCGAAAGCACCAGATCCTCAATGCTTCCGATAGCATAGTAGCTCTACTCTATATATACATATTGACAAATATAAACGTATATAACTGCAACCGATAACTACCACTTTCACAAAAGACACCATCTGGAAAATGGATACCCAAATAAGCAAACAAACAGACAGAGATTTTAGGTTTGTACTGTATACATGTAGCAGATCCATTAGTACTGGCTGGTTCCAAACAACTTGATGTCGGATAACAAATATGTAACCAGATTCAAGAGAGTTTCAACAGTCGTGTTCGGGTCATTCAAACCGCTATATACACATGTTTTATCTATGATTCTATGCAACAACAACTTCACAAAAAATGCCATCTAAAACGGGAAACTTAAGCCAATGAAACCATAGAAGCAAACTCGATTTTGAGCATTATGGTCTGCTGATGATGCGGAGACTAAAGGATGTGGCACTTCCTACTCCCGGCGAGCTGCCTGAATTCCTCGTTTTCTCTGTAAGCCTTCTCCAGGCTAGCTTTGAGCTTTTGAATCTCGTCGTCGGATTTTATCCTTGCTTCAGTAGCGAACTTCTCCGCTTCCAATCTCGCAGCTTGCTCTTCAGCCAGCTGTCTCTCGAGCTTCTCAATAGTACTGTTTAGTTTCTCTTCTACCTATAGAAGGAAATAATTGGGAATTAGGGTTTCATGAATCATTGCATGTAGTAGAGATATATACGCATGTAACTGTATAGAATTATCCGATATGTACACAACCTCACAGTAACAGAACTTTCCCGTATACGATACAGAAACTTAGTTTCTTGCAAACAAGCCTAGAGAACTTCTCATAATTCAAAACCCTCCTCTCTGCATGATCTAGTTGGTGACTCCCCAACTAAAAGAAGGATGATTTTGTAGGAAGTTGCATCTTCGAGGGGTATGTAGACTATATGGATTTTATAGAGGTATATATATATGTAAATAGATGATTTTGCAGGGACGTATTTTAAAGTACCTGTTTAGTACTATGTTAGACTAAAGAGTTATGCTCCAAATATTCAAACCTGAATTACAATAATATAGTACACCTATAAACTTCATTAAAAAGACTAAGCCTGTGATAGTCTTGGAGACAAATTTAAGATCAACCTTGAGGCTTAACCTGCGCAATCAACAAAAGTAAGCACACATATATTCGTAATTCCAACAATTCCTTTTTTTCAACCCAAAAAACAAAGTGGAAAAGTCATGCATGTGATTAGGCCAATACATGGGAACATTAATGAGACTAAAGAGTGATGGCATTACACAAAGACAACATTGAATCACCGTACATGCATTAAAGTAATTGCTTTCAGCAAGTCTCAAATCCAATTCTCGGCAATAAACTAAATTTTTCTGAAGCTGGTAATATTGAAGAAGATTAAACAAAGTAGATAAGCCAGCAAGATAATATCAGTTTTAAATATTTACCATCTTAGTAATCCGTGTAAGCTGCTCATCATATGACTTATAAATCTCTTGCTTTAAATCAATTATCTGTTGTTCTGAATAACCCTTCAAGGATTCGACGACTTTCTCTTTCTCAAGCAATTTTGATGCCCCATCCTGTAATGAAAAAAATATGATCAAGTAATACACCTATGCAGATCCAATATTCCATCAACATTTAGACCAAAAGGTGCGCACTACCTTAAGCTCAGCAAAAATCTTATCTGAAAATGGTTTTCCTCCGTTACTGATTAACACCAAGTCGACAAGACGAAACAATTCATTGACTTGCGCAGCTTGCACAGCCTTATCCTTGGTCTTGTTATTGAAAAGAACCACTCTGTTTTTACACAACTGTATAATTTTCTGCAGAGAAAATACAACAAGAATTACATGAGAGATCATTGGTGCTATTTAAGAATGCAAACAATTATCTAGTTAAGCCAGTTCTTATTTTTACATACTCTTCTTCTCAAGCATCTCAGTTCTTGATGCTATATTTCTTGATCACATAGTAGTTACACGGAGATTTTACATGCATGCCCTGCTATCTCTTTATACATAAATCCCTTAAAATCTGATATTTCATGTGTAAACCCTTGAAGGCATAGGTAAAAATTCAGGTTTTGCAGGAAAAATCTTAAAAAATAGATAGTTTTGCGGAGTTATATAGAATAATATCTCAATACATTGAGTGAGAAAAATCAAACAAAAAGGGGTTTTAAAACCGAACCTGCAAAGGTTTGGGGGCATGATTGACATAATCCTTGAAGGTCATTCCATCTTCTTCAAGATCATCTCCACCAGTAAAAACAACAATCATGTAGTCGACAATTTTCTCACCAAAGAAAGTCTGCAACCTCTCGATAGTAGTCTCTTCTTCTTGTGAGAAGCGTGCTCTAATAGAGAAAACCATAAGCACCGCATGAATGCCGTCCTTGGCCATAGTAATGCATTTTACTATCTCTTTGCCAATAAACTCAGATCCACCTGACCAATCAAATAGTCCTGCAAAAGATAAGAAATATAAGTATGTTTCACGGAATGCTATACATTTTCATCATTTACAAAGGGTCCCAGCCCCAAGAATTCCTACAGCTTTAGTACGATATAGCAGGCCCTGAGATCGTGTAGCATCTTGGGCATCTTTTCAAACTTCATTTCCTTCATTTCACAACTTGAGATCTTATGTTTTCTACGTAAAGCACGCATGAATAAGAACGTCTTTCTTCTGGGTTTACTATCACAATTGTGATAGTTTCTACTTTCAAGAAAGGCGACGTTTGTTGTTCAATTAAATAACAAAGAAAAACATTTCACTGAACAAAATTGCGCTGGCCCCCTAGGAGCTATGTTAAAATTTAGAACTAGTAAAGAGATGAAAGATGCATTGCATGTTCAAAGACTCAACTACAGGATAAGTATAATCTCTACTTGTAAATGCATGAAACTTTAAAGTCGTAAAATCTAATTAGAGTACTATAAGGTTAGGCAATATTTTCAGCCAAAATCTTAACGTACCTTAATTAACCAAAGAGCAAGAAATTATACACAGACATCTGCGATAAACATGCATACCGGGGGTGTCAATAACATTAACCATGCGTCCATCTCCTAAAGTGGTGCTCTCCATTTCGCAAGTGTTTGTCACGCCAACAGGGCAGTTTTTCGACACGAATGCCTTCTTCCCAAGAATGCTGTTTCCGGTCGCACTTTTACCGTAGCCAAGTTTTCCGACGAGAACGACAGTATTGACGATGTCATACACGGGATCCCAGCCATCATCGCACGCGCCTCCACCCATCATGCAATCACAAGCGGAAAGACCTTTGAGAAAAGATCAGCAAAGGGTTAGAAACTTAGAATAGTCGTGTTACGCAACGGCGATTACATAGAATTCACTGATTACTTCTACAGATCTCAGAAGTTACATGGAAATTACTAACAACAAAGGTATATTGATTTGACATTGCCAAATTGCTAATATAACCAATGAAATATACCTCCTGGATACAAACAGACACTCCACTCAAATTTCTTGTTATGTTGATATCCCTCAACTATTTTCCTTTTGATCGGTAGTCCCTTAATGTTTTATATTCTTTTGATTTCATCTAATAAATTGCAGGGTTTTTTTTAAAAAAAAAAATGTAATAGTGATTCTTTTAAATTTTAACTGTTCCAAATGCTTCTTTAATTCAATATGGAAAAATAATTCACACCAAGACAATGAAAAGCTGAGGGGGTTTCAACCCAGAAAAAAACAAAGTTGGGGTACCTATTTCAAAATAGTCTAAAGGTGAGGTTGCTTGATACAATATTTCCCAAAAATTTAGGAGTAACATATAACATGCAATAATCATGTTTGTTCTATATATTTGCATAAATGCAATTTTAATTTCATAAAAACATGCTGATATTAATAAATCAACCTTTTCCTCTACCCATCACTCATTCCCGCTTAATTTACAACACCACACATATCAAAAAATAAATAAATAAATAAAAAGAACAATTCTTAAAAGTAAGAGTCTATAAATTTGGACTAAAAATTCGGAAAAAAAAAAGAGAGTATAAAGTAGGACTAAAAATTCGGAAAAAAAAATCGAAAAAAAAGAAAAAAATTTCGGAAAATAATCCGTTGTAGCTCAAGAAGAAGAATCCGAGTGTGAAGAGGGGGTAAAAATGCATGAAGATCTTTCAACTATAGGCCATATTGAAATGATCCCCTCAACTTTAATTTTTCTACTAACACCGCCACAAATTCAAAATTTTACCAAATTTGTTGCCAAAATTATCAAACTCAACAAGATTTTTAACTTAATCAACTATAATAACACAAATCAAGGAAAATTTACAACTTAGAAGCAATATCATCAATCAAGAAAAGCAAATTCGAGGAACGTACATCAAAATCGCGTGTAGTTGAGGGGTAACAGAGTACATTTTAACCTAAAAATTTCAAATCAACAACAACTGAGACCTCAAACATGAGATTCCCAAAAATGGGTCAAAAAAAACTCGAAAAAATTCGCAAAAAATCCCCCAAAAAAAAGAAGAAGAGAAGTGGGGGAAATTACTCGCTGTAGCTCCGAAACGGATCGAATAGATCGAGACAAAGAAGAATAAGATCAAATCGCGAGGCGAATGCGACGGGAACGAAGAAGAAGCAGCAGAGGACGAAGAAGACGAGGCGTGCGACGAGAGTTATCTAGAACTGCACATAAGAATTTGAGTAAAATATATGGATGGTCCCTGAGCTATTTTTATTTTGTAAAAAGCTCATCTAAAGTGTACGTTCCTTACAAAAATAATTACACTTTGGTCCTCAAAATGAAAATCTATAAGCTGCACGATATTTTAAGGGTTTTTTTTGCAATTAGCCTCTGAAAAAAATTTATTTTAAAATAACCCAGCAAATTTAAATTTACAAAAATGATCCTAATCCTGCCACATGAGCACCACGTCAACCCCACGTGGACGGGATGAGTTGTTAAGTTGAACACGGTGAATCATTCACCGTGTCAAATACGGTGAATGGTTCACCGTGTTCTATACTTATCTTTTTCATAATACTTATATTTTTTTTGTTTAGATACGGTAAATGGTTCGCCGTGTTTAACTTAACTATCTGGCACAGTCTGGCCCGTATGACGCCCACGTGGCGCCCACGTGGCAGAATCAAGATTATTTTTGCAAATTTAAATTTGCTGGGACTATTTTTAAAATAAAATTTTTTCAGGAAGCTAATTGCAAAAAAAACCCTATTTTTAATTCTTAAATTTGAATTTATTATAAATTTTAATTCAAATTTTATAAATTATTATAATTAAAATTTTCTAATTTAATTTAGTTGACTAAATAATGATATATCTTAATTATAAAAAAAATACAGCAGTGTTGTAATTAATAATAATATGATAATAATTAAGATATCATATATATTACTATTATAACAACAACAATAAATTAATATTTAGTTGATAAATTGAATTATGTAACTGTATTATAATAATCTACAAAATTTAAGTAAAAAATTATAATAAATTAAACGATTTAAAATTAAACAATTAAATAAAATAAAATAAATGATTGATATAGAGGCCATGCACAAATGTATGAATGGACCAAGTGCACCCTATAATTTTTCAAAATTAATATACAACTAAAATTAAACAAAACAAAAAAAAATAATTAGGGAATAAAATCAAAATATTTAAATATTAGGCGTTTTCAATGACCTAATATAAAATTGACTCCCTAACTAATTTTGAGGCACAATTCAATTTGCCCCCTTGTAGTTTAGCAAATTTTAACTTTACCGTATTTTTATTTTATCAAAAAAATTGAAGCGAGATAGGATGATAGAGTAAAAGATTTTGAAAATCATAATTGCTAAACCCTGTTTAACAATTTGTTTAAAATGTATGGACACCCCCTAAAGTTTAACAAATTTTGAAATTGGACTTTTGAATTTTTTTTATTTGATTTGCACCCCCTCTACTTACTTATTGTTTGATTTACATTCTTTTCTTAATAATTTTAGTAGAATCAAAATAAATGTTCACAAAAGATGCACGTAATTAATAATTATTTTAGTGAAAAGAAAAAATGACGTGCGTCTTTTCGTAGGCGATTGATTCAAACAAAAATATCAAAAATGTTAATGGAAGGACTAAAATCAAACGATTAATAAGCAAAGAGGATGTAGTTCCAATAAAAGGAAAATATAGGGGGTAAGTTGCAAAACATGTTAAAGGTTAGGGGGGTGTGGCTATACGGTTCCGAGCCCGGTTCGGTCCGAATCCGAACCGGTGCGGTCTAAATTCGAACCGGAGTGTTAATTTGGAAATGTGAACTCAATTAACGGCCCACTCCAAACCCTAACCCCGAACTCGATTTCTTCGTCGCACGATTCCTCGTCCTCGCCCTATTCTTCTTCTTCTTCTTCTTGTTCCTCTTGCGCTCTCCTCTCCCAAATTCTCTACCCTAATCGACCTCTTCGCTCGATGCAGGATCGGTAATTACTCTACTCTTCTTCTCTGATTTGATCTCCACGTTTTTTTCTCTTTTTTTTAGGTAATTTAGCAGATCCAATCAATTCTTTTTTTATGTTCCTTCTTTTTTTTTCATTTTTTTGGTTAATTTTGTTGATCTTTGCATGAGACAATAGGGTTTAGGAGCTCAATTCATTGAAAAGTGCTGTTTGCTGTGAGATTTTAATCTGTGTTGCAGTTGAGGATGGAATTTTTTTGGGGATTGAAGTGTTTAAGTGACAAATTCGGGGACTAGATCGAAATATCCCTGCATTTTATCTTCTTTTTTTTTTTGTAATTTAATTGTAGATAGTATTCGAAAGGCTATTTCGTAGGTTCAAGAGAGCTTATTTAATGTATGATAATTAATGTTATCGAAAAACTAGCATGTGAGGAATCTTAAAGGAGTTAAATTTTAGGGTTGATTAGTGAAATAACAAGAACTATGATAAAAGGAGTGAGAAAAAACGACCAAATATATGTGCTTATTATAAGAATATAATATGTAGTATATTGATAGATATAGATGTGGATTTTTTTTTTTTTTGGATGTTTTCTCATGGATACTATGAGCCTAATATGACTCGAATAGTATCCATAGAACATAAGCATGAACATAAGATGCGGGACACAACATAACTCGGATGCTTTGAATCATCAGCTTCAGAAAAAAAGGGACGTGGACAAGGGATATCATAGTTTTAATGAGAAAATCTACATTTCGTTATTTTTAAGAGAAATAAATTCACATTATTATGCCCTCTCCCATAGGTTGTTACTGATTTTCCTTAAACGTGTAATATGTAAGACAAAAGAATAATTATATGAATATAGATTTTAGTAAGTATATTTAATTTAAAAAATTCAACATGCAACATAAAATAGTACAAATTTTATTTGACAATCACTTATTGAACACTTTATGGAACGTAATTGGAGAATTAACTTCTTATATTTTGATGCATTTGCCTATATTGGATACGCAATTAAAGCTGCAAAGACGTGCTTTTTCCTAATCTCTTGTTCTTTTGAATAACAGTGTCATAACGCAGTGACCGTGAAGGAAATAAAAAATTCCAGCTGAAATTGCAGCCAAAAATGCAGTCCAGGAATCGAGTTCCGGTAGACGGAGCAAGGTCAGGATCGGCGACGGCACTTGGTGTAGCATCAGGCCGAATCTCCCCCTTCGGCCGGAGCCGTGGCCATGTCAACTTCGCACATGGCAACACCAAGCCCTTCTATCCTCCTCCTCCTCATCGGAAGTTTGAGATTCTTATGGAAGCTGGCCGCCTTGCGGCTGAGTACTTAATCTCGAAGGGCAAGCTCCCCCCTAGCTCGCTGCCCGCGAGCTGGCCCAGTAACAGTATTCCCGACCAAGTCGGTTGCCGAACTTCAGCTCTAGATCGGCTTGGGAACTCGGGGCCTGCCGATGTGGGCCCATGTCGGAGAGGATTCAATGACGAGTACAACCGTGTAAATTCAAGAAGAAATGGCAGAGGAAGGCGGAAATTTGGGTTCTACAATCGAAATTATTCGGATTGGGGTAGGGAGAGGGGAAGGAATAATGGGCCATGGATGGAAAGAAGTGGTAGGGGTTATTCTGATAGTGTGGAGGACGAAGAAGAAGAAGATGTTGCTCCCGGGTATAGTAGAGATCGTAGAGGCGGGAACGATGAAGTTGGGAGTAGTGTTTCAGGAGTAGCTGGACCATTGAAGGGTGAAGAAGTAACTGGCGAAGTTATAGGAGAATCAGATTTTGATGATACGGGATCAAAGGCTAGCTCTTGTAGTGCTAGGAAAGGCCCACCTTTGGAGGGGCAGGGTGATGTTAATATGAACAAAGGGATGGATGATGATGATAATAAAGTATTGAACTCGGATGGGACGGAGGTTAAGAGCTGCGAGAGCAGCGAGTTGGAGAAGAAGGATTCAAAAGAGGAAGCTTTGGACGGTAAGGCTCTTAATTATGAAGACGAATCAGTTAATAAACATGGGAGTGGTTTACTTAAATACTGTGGGTTTTCTAAAGTGCCGACTAAGCCACGGTCAGCATTGGCACATAGAAATGTAGTGGTTGATCAAGGTCCGACTGAGATGGTATTAGATGAGGCTCACGCTGAGAATAAAGACCAGAAAGATAGTTTAGATTGCAAAACATCTTCCAATTCTGTTCTTGCAAGTGAAACAGTAGAACAAGATGACCCACAAAATGGATCTACTAAAAGTAAGCCAGATAATGAAACATCTATAGCGATTTCCGAAACAAAAGAGGGGGATAGCAATTCGCAGCATTGCCAAATGGAAGAAGGTAAAGGGGTGAATGACTTGTCTCCATCAAGAACATTTCCAGAGAACAATAATGTACGAGATGAGGAGATGACCGAGTCAGATGAGCAAGAGAAAGCAGGTGGGCCTAATTTATTTCCTAGTGTCGGAGCTGAACCCATTGATAAGATGGAAGAAGTGAAGCGGAATAATCAGCCCACTTCGTTTAAGATCCGCGATCTTAACCTGATGGAAAGCCCGGAAATTACCGAGATACTTGATGATCCTGATTTGGAACATCAAGCTGCTTCTGGCGCTTCTTTGGAATCTCCGAAGCAGCTGCCTGTAGGTTTTGGTCTGTCTGTTGGTAAAAATGCCAAGGACACAAATGGCTACAACCGGACCTCAAGTGATGATAAAGTAATTCAAGTAATTGATCTTGAAGATGATTCCCCTGTAGAAATCAGTGCTTGTGATTCTTCAAAGCCTAAGTGAGTTTCTTTTGCAACTCATACTTTTTTTTTTGTCACTGCCTTGTAACTCCTGTTCACTTCATTAGTGAATGGTTCTTTTTTTTTTCTCAATTGTTAAAATGTACATGAACGTACCTGGACTATAGCGCATTATGAAATGGATACTTTAAAATTTTTCACTTTACTACCTGATCAAACAGATACTTTGATTTGAGTACTTCTCCATCGGAACTTTAGGGTACTCTTACCTTTTTTTGACAGTTTATGTATTCTATAGCTTATAGGAAAGTTCTGTTACTTACTAGAGAAAACAATAAATTCTTACAGAACTTAATGGAATCTTCTGAAATCCCAATAACTGTATAATCAGATAGCAAAATCAATTTTGTTATTCAAGTAACGTTGTACATTTTTATCTTTTGTTAAATCTTTTCAAGTTTTAAGTACAAACTAACATACTTGTAAAGCAGGAACGATGGGATATACCCAAATATGGAAAATATGCTGCACCAGGACGGGCCTCGGGATGTGATTCCTGGTATTCCGGATGGCTATAGTCTTGCAATTTCTGATTATCTTGGAGCTGATATTTGCCCAACAATGCAAGCAGATCTTCAGGGCGGAATACATCTACATAGTCCAGAGGTGAGAGCGATCGCTTTGTCTTTATATTCCGTACTCCATAAACCACCGAATGGCTTTATACCTTTTTCATGAAGTACTGTTCCTGTTGCTGGGGATAGCTTTACATGTAATAAAGTGGCCGTGCTTGTATTAGTCAACAAATAACCGAATCTTTACTCGGGTTTCTTCTGCAGGGGTTTCCTGGTGTGGATGATCCATTTTATGGAGGTCTTGGAGATATAGGTACACTGATATGTAGGCCCCTTTGCATTTCCAATTATCATCTTAAGTTGTAGCCAACTAAATGTCATTGAGATTTGTTATTATTGGTTATATACCCACTACCTGCATTTCTTTTCCTATGAAGGAATATTAAGGACTCGGCAAAGTTGATCAAAACATTTTGTTAAAATCTTTCTATTTACAGGAAAATAGCAAACCCTCATTCTTCTAAGCTAGTGTTGTACAGAGAAGATCTGGTTAGAAAATACCATAAAATTACATGCACGTCTTTTTTATATGAAAAAATCTAATATCCTTAGTTAGGGTATGGCATCTGCTAGATATGTTTCTTTTATAACTTTATTTGTCCTTCATTTTCCAAGGAGCGGAAAAGATGGAGTAGATCTAACATTAGGTTCGCTTATAGTTGAGGGGATCTCAGTACATATTTTTACCTAAAACTTCATATTATTATTCCTCTCTACTAGGATGTTTGTTTCATCGAAAGTTGATGTGAAACTGGCGCAGTTATTTCCTACTATCCTTAAGAGATATAGATAATTGTTAATGATTTAAACCTTTGCATTTCTTGTCGGAATTTAAATGGCATTTAATTCATTTGCAGGTTTTATGGAGGTCTGGGACCAGCAGCCGCAGGATTATGAGAAGTTCTTTTGATCATACTCGAATCGAGTCCAGCACCGAATCCTACTTACTCGGGAAGATGTTAATTTGGATAAGTGAAGGGGGAAAACAAAAAAATGTCGAATGTAGAGAAATAAATATAGATTTCGCCTTCTGAATCGCGGTGTTGTAATTCTCCTCTCTTCATAACAAGCATCAAAATGGTCATAACATAATCTTGCTGTTCTGCTAATGAGATCCGGGTTGTATGCTTCTCTGGTGTTGATTATCTTTTCTTTCTCAACTCGAAAAGGAATTGGTTGTTCCTGATATGTAACTGGTATAATTGATTTAGCTAGTTTTGCAAAAAAAAAAAAAAAAAAAAATTTCCTTTTTTGATTTTTACATGTTGTTGGGGTTTTACTTTTGGCTCTTGTGGCCTCTGCAGATATGAATGGTTTATTTGCTTTGTACTTGAGAAACAATAATAATTATAAAACACTCAAAAAGATAATAATATTGGGTGACCATATGTATAATGTAGAGCTCTCTCTCTCTCTCTCTCTCTCTCTCTCTCTCTCTCTCTCTCTCTCTTGTTTGATTCAAATGCATTAATATCTTGTTTGCTGTATCTACCTTGTTTGTGCTAGGAATGTGTAGCTATCACACCCTAATAATTTCACATCGGATAGAAATGAAAATGTGATTGAATATATAAGAGATTTAACATTATAAATATAACTGGGTTTAAGTATTTTGGATCGGTGGCTGGGCTCAACGAGTTATTATTGCTAGTAAGCTAGGTTGTTACATTTGGCCGGAAGTGTGAGATGAGTCTTGGTTGAGCCAGAGTCCGAATGGCAGGTTAAGTCAGGATTTGAATAACAAAATATTAGTGATCGTGGGGAGTCCGTCACATTCTGTTTCAGTTTAGTATTATGTGATTTTGTTTTTCTTTTTTAGTTATCTCATCCGTTTAATATTTTTGGTCAAATTAATAAGAAAGTTAAAACTACATAGTAATAGAGTAAAAATTTTGTAAATCATAGAATACTAAAGTGAATATTTAATAAATCACGGTGGGTATCTGAAGGTTTTTTTATATATTTGGACGCAGATGATAACGGAAAGAGAAAAATAAAATTACAAAATATTAAAATGACACAATTTAAATCATAGCGTAGTAAAGTAAAAAAGCGCTAAATCATGAGGGGGATATTTAAAGTTTGAGGACCGGAATAAAAATATGTAAAAGATCAGGGACTAGCAGTGCAATTTAACCAAACTATATAGTGAGGATCGAACACGCGACCGAGAAACCCCTCTCTCTCTCTCTCTCTCTCTCTCTCTCTCTCCCCTTCCTCGCCGGAGCATCGTCGTGGAACGCCGCAGCAGCTACAGCCGCCGCCGCCGCGGAGATTTCGAGGCAGATTCGCCGGAGGGTTCCGTTGGACCCCTCAAGGGTTCGATTCGTCTCCGAATTTGAGGTAATTTGGGGAAATTTCGGTGTCCTAGGGTTTTCATGATCGTTTCATGTCGGTGGATTGGTATGTGACTGTGTTGGGTTCCTTTTTAGATCGAACTGGTTACAAAGATACTTGTTTTTAGATTAAAAACACTTCAAGCAGCCCCTCGCGACTATTGCACTTTGTTCCTCTTTTAGTTTCTGTTTTAGTAAGGTTTAGGTTTTAAATTTTTGGATCTTGGGGAGAATTGTATTTTTTGGGAATGTCATGCAATCACACTGACTACGATGTTATTTCAACCTGCGTCACATTATTCATAAACGAATTAGAAAAGCTTTTTTTGGATGATGGAGTAATTTTTATGCTCAAGATGCTCAATTCATGGCAAATTAGTCCCCGAATAATCAGATTAGGTTATACTTATTGAAATCCTCTGAAATCATCAGAAATCACACCTCTGAATCTCTAATTTGGATGATTCGTAATAAGTTGTTAGTTTTTTGTAAGGATCTGTTATTGAAAAGGTATCTAAGTTTTGCACTTTTATAAGCCACAAGATGGTAGAATATGTGGTTTATCGCCTTGTACTCAAACAATGTAGCTTTTGTTGCTATCTGTTTTATTGGTATGTTATTTCAGAAAACTTAAACAGAAAGAACATGCGACAAAACGCTATACTTTGGCCACAGGGAAGTGAACTGCAATATCACAATAACACAGAATAACATTTTAAAGACTTTGAGATGAGCAAGCGTTCTACAGAACTTAAAGAGGAGCTTCTTGAATTGTTTGAATTTTTCTGAAAACAATGTTGCATGTGATAACAGCTACTTTGATTTTAGGCAAAGATAAAGAATCGCGGAGATAGTACAAGCAAGCGATGGAGAAGAAATACGGGCTCCAGCTTCGAATCCCAAAATCGCAGTCGAAGCCGACAGCATCGAGGCCTCCTGCTCCTCCGCCGGCATTTGCTTTCGGCGGTGATGATGAGGACGACGTTGAGAGGGACATCTCTCGCCAGGCCTCCAAGAACAAGGCCCTACAGAAGGTAAATTTGATCTTTAGTTCTCCTTATTATTGTTATCAATCATTTGGAGAATTGACGATGCTTCCTCCTCATGGACCTCACCCATTTTTTGCGCTTTGGGAAAATCATATAGGTAGAGGAGCAGCACAAGAAGGCGCTTGAAGAGGATCCCTCGGTCTTCGACTATGATGGGGTATATGATGAGATGAAGGAGAAGATCGTGCGCCCCAAGATCCAGGACAAAACTGAGAGAAAGGTTCTTTTTTCTTTTTCTTTCACAATCTCCTAGTTTTACTTCGCTTGCGAGATGAATATCTATGTTTACTATGCAGAAATACTTTTTATCATAGAAGATGCATAAAAGTTTCATGAAATTGGATATAGTGTGAAGAATGTAGAATTCGTTTGGCAAATGTCCTAAAGAGGAATCGTGCACCATCTAGAAGATGTATGCACTTTTTTTGCCTTTGCAGAGTGCTGGTTGGCCACCAGAGTCTGTTCAAATCATTCATAGGGGGGTGGTTCCATTTGTTTGGGCATTGGACTTTCTGATCAAGTTGTTGCATCCGCTTGTATAGTGTATACATGATGTGAAAGAGAGAAGGATTCATTGAAAGTCTCACCTTAGAGTCTGGTGCCATTCTTATTTCGCATTGCTTGTTACTGCTCTTCATACCTCATTCATAGCAGGGTAGTTACATTGACAACTAAGACGAATAGTTTTTTTTTTTTTTTTTTTGAGAGAGAGAAAACTAATACAACTAGTTGCGAGTAGAAAATTAGCATTTTAGGGTCCTTTGAACAGATTGTTTGATAGTTTGGAACCAGGCAACATTTTTGTTTAAATTTCCTGAGCTCTGTCTTTATCCTAGGTTTAATTTTTCATACATTTGTTGGTTTTTTTGTACTGTGTGTTTTAGGATTTCCATTTGTTGGTATCATAACCTTATATGGATGCCTTTTCATGCATCCTCTGATGGCATTTATTCTTAATCGCAGTCAAAGTATATTGAAGTACTTATGGAAAAAGCAAAAAAACGTGAGCGTGAACATGAGATTATCTACGAGAAGAAACTGCTGAAAGAAAGGAGCAAGGACGATCACCTCTTTGCTGACAAAGAGAAGTTTGTAACAAGTGCCTATAAGAAGAAGCTTGCTGAGCAGGCAAACTGGTTGGAAGAAGAGAGGTTGCGGCAAATTCGTGAGGAAAAGGAGGATGTAAGTGGTCTAATTTTTTTTTTTAATCAATATTTTTCCTATTTCTTTACCATGTGTTTTGTGCTTCCCGAAGGGACCTTACGGATTGCTAAGCTGTTTGTCGTGCTTAAAGCTGGTCTTCCATGCATTAATCAGCACGGGAAATATAGAAGAATGCTTTCACTATTCTTGTTATACTTATGCATCGCACTGCAAGATGACTACTACTCCTGTTAGCAGTTTCCTCTCGCATAAGCTCTTTTTCTCTTACATTGTAATACTCTAACTCGACCTCTTCTCTTATGAAAGGTAACCAAGAAGAAAGATTTGAGTGACTTCTACTTTGGTCTCAATAAGAATGTTGCTTTTGGTGCTCGATTGAACGAGGACCCGACGCCAACAAAACATAACGAAGCAAATGACAGCACCCAGGAAAGTCAAGCAAGCAAGCAGGATGCTAAGGAATCTCGCCATTCTCCTCAACGTAGGGAGGAAGCCGATACAGAACCTAAAATGATCGACCGTGCTAAGAACAGTTCTGAAGAAGTTGTAGCGGAGACTGTATCAACGGTCCCTGCAGGAAGTAACTCGGTGGAGGACAAGATCAATGTTGATCAAGCATCGGCATCTCAGGCGACAACCGGTGAGCGTTATAAAAGGAGCGAGGATGCATTGGCTGCTGCGAGAGAACGGTTTATGGCACGAAAGAGAGCTAGAGAACAATAACTTGGAGGTATAGGCAGGAATTTTCTTTTTGTCTTTTTCTGTATTAAGTACGAACTGATCTTCTAATGAAAGTTTTTCGTCATATCGATCGATGTATTAACCCCTGCTTGATTATCCATTCACTAATATATAATATATATCACTGTGAACTTTGAATGTTCCTTTTGCATACGTGCACTTACAAAAAGTTCCCTCTACAACTACTAGATTGTTTTTTCAGGGTTTTATCTAAAAAATCCTTTTTCCAGATTAGTTTTGTCATTTGATCTGATTCCTTTCGTGATCCTTTTTTACATTTTTCTTTAGTTATTTCAACAACATATGTGATTTGATCTTTATTAACTAACATACTCATGTCAAACTTTCGGCAGGGTGCGATATGGACATCGTTTATCCGACATGCTCGATTGCTCGACCGTATAAACAATCATTATCCAACTACTAGTACTTTATGAGAAGATACAGGACAAGTGGAACTCAGATGCGAAACAAATACGCTTGTGTAAGCCGGTTTTGAGCACCGAACCCTGTATGTCGAAGTGATGAAATAAGTTAGATTTTAAACATGATCATTGCCTGCCCTTTTTAAACTCCTCGTAATCTCCTGCAAGTTGATTGCCTGTTGTACAGCAAGTAACTAGGATCTCTTTATCACATATTATTTAGTGAACAAAAAAAAAAAGGAATACTATAATTTGCTTTAGAAAACTCCGCAGGTAAAATTTACGGGTAATCTCCGAACTTTTGATGAATCACAATTTGGTTCTCGGTCTTTCAAATGCTTTGATTAGTTTGAACAAAGGCTTGTTATCTTACTCCCCACTTGTATAAACAAATCTGTTTTGTTGCTTTTAGAAGTATTGTGCTCATGAAGCATATACTTTGTGTTATATATTTGTTAATACCCTCTTCGTTGTTCTTTACTGTCTCTGGTGATGACATTGTGATTGAAAACACATGGTTGGTGTATTTTTCTCTCAATCTGATGTGGTTTGGATGTGTTCATGACTCATTAAAACTGGATTAGATTAGATTAGATTAGATAAGATGGTGGAATTAGTAATCATCCCATTGTTTTCTTTTTTTAATTATTATTAGTTGTGCTAATGCACCGCCTTCGATTGGCCCACTCTGCTATTAAACTGGGGATTATTTGGATTAAACTGTCTTAATCTAGTCCTCAAGTTCTTTTTTTTTTTTCATTTTTTGTGTTTTTTGGACTTTTGTCTTTTTTTTTTTTTTATGTGAAAAGTATGAAAGGGAAAATGTGGTGCTTATTTATATTTATGTATTATATTATAATTAGTGATGCAACAACAACTAAATTATTACATTATCGACACAACAACACTACATTATTATTAGGGAAAATTTCAAATACAGTCTCTGTGGTTTTACACTTTCTCACTTTAGTATTCTGCGATTTAAAGTGTATTAATTAAGCGGCCTTTCGTTTTATTTTTGCTTTTTTATTATCGATTTTATTAATTTTTTTTTGTTAAATTAGTGACAAAGTTAAAATTAAATGGTACTAAAGTGAATATTCAATAAATCTAAGTGCGGGATATGAAATTTTTCGTATATAATTTAACAAAATATTAACGAAAAAATTGACGAAAAGATAAAAATGAAACCACAAGACACTAACTTGATAAAATAAAAAATGACAGGATATTTAAGTGAAAAAGTGCGAATCCTCATGCGTGGTATTTGTTGTTTACTCTTATTATTAGTGGTATTTGTTGTTTACTCTTATTATTTAGTTAAATTGGACAACAAAATTCGCAACAAAATTCGCTTGTAATAGTTCAAAATATTTGAATCTAAAATGATAAAAATTTAAAATTTAAAAATTTACAAAACCAAAGCGTCGTATGCGAACCTAAAGTGTAAAATTTAACTTAAAAAAAAAAAAAAAAAAAAAAACCACTTTGGAAGCCAAAACGGGTGGCGGGCCCATGGTTCTTCTTCACCGACCCGCCCCGGTAAAAGGCGAACCCGGTTTTTTTCTCCCACCCCCGGTTTTTCCCCCTTGACATTCGCGTCCATTTAGAGAAATTCGTTCCTGCACCAGGTGCGTATGTACACTTTACACCGCACGCCACCTAACCGTCGATCTCAATATTCTACGGCTCATCCAACCGTCCAATTTTAAACAAGGAGAATCCACCCAACATGGTGCGCTGATGTACGGATGCACCGGGTGCATGTAATTATTCCCAAAAGTGCAAGTAGGTGTGGGATGAGGAGTCGCGGGCGTGGTACTATCACGTTTCCCATTACTAAATCAAAATTTTCAAAAAATTATATTATGGACTTTTTTGTATTTTTAAGTCGTTTTCGATATTAGAATTTTCGAATTCACGATCATAGTTGAACTTGATTTAGAGTATTTGAAATACTTAGAAAATAAGTTGTGTAATTTTTTGACATCATTTGCTCGATGATCAAAAAGATTTATTATTGAATTTTAATGAGTAGTGGTGAACCGTTTGCAAATTTAAAAGATAAAAAGAAATATTCAAATCATGTAAAATTTTGATAATTTTTTTTATTCTATATAAAATAAGATCAACATCTCGATCTAAAATTTTAATACCATAATATGATCACATTTTGTAGAATTTTTATTTTTAACCATTGATTCTCGGTCAATTCGACCACTAGATAAATAATATTAAAAAAATTATAAATCGTATTTTTTAAATATTTTAAATTAAGTCTAACGAAATCAATCGTTGATTCAAAAATCTCAACATCAAAAACGATTTGAAAGAACGAAAACGGGGTGCTTCGGTAAGCATACCTGATTCACTGTATATATATTGCTCCCAATAGTTTCTATATCTATGTGGGGGGAAACGCTATCTAAGATAAACAAAGACCACTATAAAAGGTCCCCAAAGTGAAAATATGATCCTTCGTTTTTCCTTCCTCTCCTCAACACCCAAAAGAATAAAAAAAAAAAAAAAAAAAAAAAAAAAAAAAACAAATTTTTTTGAGCACAAAAGGGAAAAATAAAGGTACAACATACCCTCTCTCTCTTTTAAATCTCCCTTCTTTAATTACTTATTTTCCTATAAATTAGTGTATATAAATAAATATATATGTGTTAGCTTTGGTTTTCATAGAGCTTCTTCTTCTTCTTTATGTGGTGTTTTAGGATTAATTATTATTATTTTTATTTTTAAGATGTTTTATTGATCTAATTTGCATATTTATGTGATCCCTTTTTTACTATAATCAAAAGAAGTTTTTTTTTTTTTTTTTTTTTTTTTTTTGGTTCTTTGTTTGTGGAAGAGACTACTAGAAAAGGTGCAATAGTCGACCCTCTTTTTTTTTTTTCCCTTTTTTTTTTTTTTGGGCCTCATTTTAATAAATAATTATTATTATTATTATAAATTATAAAATTATAAACTTAAATCAAAAAAGAAACTAAAAACTAAAACCCTAACCCTAAATTCTTCCATAAAAAACCCACCCCACTTCCCCCACTTCATATACTCTCTCTCTCTCTCCTCGCATCGTCTCTCTCTCTCTCCTCGCATCATCTCTCTTTCTCTCTCCTCGCCGTAACCTCAGAGGTATCTCTACTCCACGTTTCTCTCTCTCTCTCTCTCTAACTCGCTCTCTCTCTCTCTCTCTCTCTCTCTCTCTCTCTCTCCTCGGTTCTGGTTAGGGTTTCGTGGGACGAAGAGAGAGAGAGAGAGAGAGGGGGGAAGTATTGGGCATTTACTAGGCCCATTTTCTTATTGGGCTTTTTATTCGGCCCATTACCTCTATTTGGGCTGGGTCGGGGAAATTTGCATGGAGACCCCTCAACTATATATGTTTCGGAAATAGGCTCATCATTTTTTTAAAAATATATACTAGAAAATATTGGGCTTTTATCGGAGCCATGTACTACTAGTGGGCCTTTAATTCGGCCCATTGAATGATTTCCATGGAGACCCCTCAACTATAGGTGTTTGTGAAATAGGCCCATCATATTAATTAATTAATTTTTATTTATTTACTTTTTTTTTCTTTCTTTTAGTTAGTTTTGTTTACAATCTTAATTCTACTTTTCAATCAATTAGAGTTTGAATTTTTAGAACAAAAAAAGTTAATTAAGATGAAAAATAAAAAAAAAATGGCATGTGATACTTGATCAAAATTTGCATTTAATCGCTTTTAAATATTCATAAAAGGAAGTAATTTTAACTAAAAATTCTTTATGTGCTTTTGAGGTTTCAAATCATTTTTTTGTTTAGTAATTATTCTAATTCAAGTTGCCGAGTTTGCGAATAATTTTTTTGTTTAGTAATTGTTCAAATCATTATTTGTATGTATGAGCATGCAACAGCTCCATCATGCCTTTATAAGCCTGCATAATTGCATCAGGGGCTCAAAAAATTTTGGCCATTTTTTTAAAAAAAATTTCTAATTTGTTTTTGTAACTTGTTTTCAATTTAGGATTCAGTATCAATGGCTTGTACTGCATATAGTGTCGGAAATTCGCCGAGATTGGCGGGAACCCGAGCCGCTAAGGCTTTTTTCAAGTATAATATCAATGGTGGATCGAGTTCTTCGGTGTCTTTTACCGGTTATCGGACATGGAACACCCTATCCTCTTCCTATTTGAAAGAGTCTTATGTGTCGTCTCGTTGGGACTTCGTCGTAAGGGCTTCGAGGAACGACGGAGAGCGTTTCGGGGAATCCGTGCTTTCGGATAAAGGCAATGGCAATGCGAAGGATTCCGGTAAGAATCATCAATTTGTAGAAATTTTACGAGTTCATATAAGTACTAGATGATGATGATGATGCGGTTATTTTGTTGTGCATTGTGTTATTGAAAATGATTTAGATCGAATTTTCTTGTATGAAATGTAGAGGTTGAGAACTTATTTGATTGCCAATATATTTTACTTTTCCCAAAATCTAGAACTGTTGTGGCACTGGCACGGCACGACACGACACGACATTGGCACTTATCCCAAAATCTTGAACTGTTGAGGCACTGTTATGATACGACACTTTTCCCAAAATCTAGAACTATTGAGGCGCTGGCACGACACGACACGACACAACACTTCTCCCAAAATCTTGAACTGTTAAGACATCGGCCTGGCACGGCATGGCACGATGGCATGCATCAGCATACACCATATTTTATATGTTGACGGAATTGGCAGGGGCGGCACGGGCTCATCAGCACCAGCGGACGTGCAGACCGTACCAGACGATGCAAATTGGCACGGCACTCTGTGCCTCTCGCGCTACATCTTTCTCTTTGGTTTCTTGTTTTCCTTTACAACCCATGTCCACTTACTATGTCCTTTGTAATGTGACACGAAAGTAGCGGTAACAGGATCTATTCGACAACCTTTCATTATACTATGCAATTCTTAGTCAATTCAAATATGCTCTAATAATCACTGTTTAGTGGATTCTCTTTGGTAACTTTTTTTCAAAAGTTTTCCTTTTTGTGGCTTTTAAACAAAATTGTCCATCCTATTTTTAAAGTTGTCGTAAAATGGAGTTACAAAGGCTTGAATTTGCTTCTTTTTAAAAAAAAAAAAAAAAAACCACTTTAGCATGACAACAATTATATCTATTCATTTACTATTGTAGAAGAGAGAGTGGTGGTGTTGGTCATCGGCGGCGGCGGAAGGGAGCACGCTCTCTGCTACGCCCTGCAGCGCTCCCCGTCGTGCGACGCGGTATTTTGCGCGCCGGGCAACGCGGGGATCGCCCAATCCGGGAGCGCGACCTGTATATCCGACCTGGATATTGCCGACAGCGCGGCTGTGATCGCGTTCTGCCGCACGTGGGGAGTCGGGCTCGTGGTGGTTGGCCCGGAGGCCCCTCTAGTCGCGGGCCTCGCGAACGAGCTTGTTAAGGCCGGGATCCCCACCTTCGGCCCATCGTCGGAGGCTGCGGCGCTTGAAGGTTCAAAGGACTTCATGAAGAAGCTGTGCGACAAATACGGAATCCCTACCGCAAAAGTAACATCTCTATCTTCTTAATTCTCGAACTGCATCATCATGTAAGCATATTACGCAAGTATAGTTTGGAATTGCGTTTTCGCTTTGATGCTTTAGAAGTGATCCAAAAAACCCAGGAAACATTTTTAGGGCTCCCCTCGTCTTCCGACGCTTCAAAATGAGTCGATATCTGCTTCTTACAATGGCAGAAGCTCCATACATGTTTACTGCTACTTTTTGGAGTAGAGAAGTTATTTCATACGCCAAATCAAACTCCAAACTCGCACTTTCCGTTGCTATCGTCATGATTTGTGATAAAAAAACGACGGTTTCTTCTTTATTTCTGCAGTATCGCACATTCACGAACCCTTCTGAAGCAAAACAATACATCGCCGAACAAGGAGCCCCAATCGTCATAAAAGCCGACGGATTAGCCGCCGGGAAAGGCGTCATCGTCGCAATGACTTTAGACGAAGCCTACGAAGCCATCGACTCGATGCTCGTCGACAATGCGTTCGGCTCGGCCGGTTCGAGAATCATCGTCGAGGAATACCTCGAGGGCGAGGAAGCTTCTTTCTTCGCTCTGGTCGACGGGGAAACCGCTTTACCTCTCGAGTCCGCGCAAGACCACAAAAGGGTCGGCGACGGCGATGTCGGTCCGAACACGGGGGGGATGGGCGCGTACTCTCCCGCGCCGATATTGACGAGGGAGCTCCAATCGGTAGTTATGGAGACGATTATACTTCCGACGGTGAGAGGCATGGCGGCCGAGGACTGTAAGTTTGTTGGCGTGCTGTACGCCGGGCTCATGATCGAGCGGGAATCCGGGCTGCCGAAGCTCATCGAGTACAACGTGCGGTTCGGCGATCCGGAATGCCAGGTTCGTAATCGGTCGAGGTTGCATGCATTTCAATGCCGTTAGCCGTCGACAACATAAAAGTTTAAACTTGGCGCCAAAATTGCAGGTTCTAATGATGCGGTTGGAATCCGATCTAGCGAAGGTTCTCCTCGCGGCTTGCAGAGGGGAGCTCGGCGACGTCTCGCTAAAATGGTCGCCCGGATCCGCGATGGTGGTGGTAATGGCAAGCCGGGGCTATCCGGGCGCGTACGAAAAGGGCACCGTGATACGAAACCTCGAGGAGGCCGAGTTGGTGTCTCCGGCGGTCAAAATATTCCACGCGGGGACCGCGTTAGACTCGAACGGCGAATTCGTCGCCACGGGGGGTCGCGTTCTCGGGGTTACTGCGAAGGGAAACGATTTAGCGGAAGCGGCGGCGCGAGCTTACGACGCGGTCGAAGCGATCGATTGGCCCGAAGGGTTCTACCGGCGGGATATCGGGTGGCGCGCGCTCCGGCGGAAGCAGAACACCGGTTTCGCCGCCGCCGCCGCCGCCGCGGCGAAGAAGAATGCATGAGAATTTTAGTGAAAGCATTGTATGTGTGAGCAGAAGCAATAACTGGGAATGGTTATGGTACAAATTTTTGTGGAACATCATTGGCTCTGAGTATAAATGAAATGTTTAAGTTATTTATAGTGGTGTAGATATATAACTTAATCCTCTTGAGCACTTTTTTAATTTGATTTTTTCAAATTTAATTTACTTTTTTTACTACTTGATTTCAATTTGTTTTTAGATACACTGCAATATTTTTTGGTTTTTCTTTTTTGTTTCTTTATAAAGTATATAGGGATGTACATTTGTGATACGACTTTTTTATAAAATAATCCTCCAAAAATTTGCAATTTAGAAAATAGTCCTATCAAAATTTTATTTTGATCACTTTGCAATAAAAATATTTAAAATAATTAATAACCGATATTTAATAAAGCCACTAAATTCAATTAAAAAGCCTCAAGTAGAGGGGCTCATCTCAAAAAGATCCATAGTCGAGGGGCTTTTCACAAATTTTACCGAGTTGTCAAAGTGTGGACTATGGTGAGCGTAGCAATGGCTCTTCGCCCGTGATTAGCGCTTTGGGACTCGGAACACCGTACACGTAACACGCCTCTCTCCCAAACCGTCCGATCATCCGCTTCCAATTTCGACCGTCCGATCAGTGATGATGCCTCCGTGGGGTGTTTAATGTTTCGTGGACCGGGTGTATCACTGCATATCATACACCGCAATCAAATATTTTTATTATTATTTTTTAAATTTTGTGAACCTGAACTAGTTGTACCATATATGCGAGAAACTTAGGGGACTGTCTCATCGATTTTTGGTCAGATAGATGGTGCGACGATATGTCCTTGAAGTTGTACTACTCTGATATCTTTGCGAATGTTGATTTTAAGGAGGTTTAAGTCTGTGATTGCTTCTCTTTCTTGGGATGGAAGATTCTGAGAGGAGCGAGACGAAACTTACACTATAGTGTGCAAAGTATTAGGGATCTGAAGAACACCCTCACTAATCTTCGAGTTGAAAATCGATAGATGTTGTCCGTTGGAGGTGGGACCCAGGCGATAGATTCACAACCAAATCAGTGTATTCAAGTATCAGGGACAGGGGTGTCAAGAATGCCGCAACGCCTGCCATCTGGAGACTAAAAATTTCAACCACTGTCCTTTTGTTATTAGGGTCTTATCTTGACGTTTTTATTAGTTTTTTCTTAGTTTTTTTTTTTTTGCAAACCACTATCCTTTTGCTTTTCCATTTTTTACTTTTCCGCCATTCTGAGGCCCTGGCTGCTTCACTTTATGTAGCTAAATTTATTTACTTAATAAATAAAGTAGGTAGTATGTTATCTTTTTCTCAAAAAAAAAAAAAAAAGTTGGGAACCTCCGTATTTTTCTTTAAAAAAAATCCTTAGAGAGTACTTAAAATTTTCAAAAACTAAATTTTATAATGACTAAATTACAGAAAACCCCATTATAAATATTTGTTTTTTTCATCTTTTCTTCCTAATCTATACAAATTTATATTTTACCCTTTCAACATTTCAAATTGCTGTATCTAGCCCCCCTCCATTAGTGTTTATGTCGAAAATATCTTTTAAAATGACAAAAATATATTAATAAATTATTTTTTTTCTTACAGCAAAAGTAAAGACAATTTGATCAATTTGCTTTCTCCATTAAAGCTGTATCTCTTTGAAAATATTTCTGAAATTTTAAAGGGGCAAAATATAGATTTTTAAAAGTTATGATGGGAAAGTAAAAAAACTGGTATTTATACTTTATAGAGACGTTTTCTGTAATTTAACTTTTTATAATTTTTTGACATTATTTATCTTACAATGAAAAATTTTTAAAATTGACAACTTTTAACAATTGGTATAAGATATTTGCTAGTTTAACTATATGAAATAGTCGAACTCGGTTGAATTTTCAATAAAAAATTTTATTTACTATATAAGTAAAGATCAATAGCTTCGATCTTAAAATTGAAGAATCTTATTCTCTATTTTTTAGAAGATTATTAGGCTTTGACTGTTCATTTTATGTCCACTTAATGATCTTTATAATATTTTTTAAAAATTATAAAAATTTGGATTTTTAAAAATTTTAAATTATTTTTAATGATATAGATCGTCGATTCAAAATTTTATTAAAAATAATTATAAATATGAAGGACTCTGTATTCATAACTAGGGGTGTAAACGAGCGAACACGAGCCGGCTCCTTAAATTATCGAGCCAAAAATTCGAACTTGTGAATAAACAAGCCGACACGGAAAGGATTAGATTGAATATATATAAAAAAATAAATTTATAAAATCTTATATATTAGACTTTGATCTAATAGTTAAAATTTTACATATAAATGAGTTTTTTTTATAATTGAGCTCGTCTGTATATTTTTCTTTTACTAAAAATTAAATAATAAAATTAAATATTATATATATATATATATATATATATTAAATAAATTATATAAATATAAATATATTTATTAGAAATTTATTATAGCGGGAGCATGAAACGGCAACTGGTGTGACTGGTGTTCGGCTCGTTTACTAAACGAGCGATTCAATCTCGATCTCATTTTGAGCCAATCGTTTACTAAACGAGCGATTCAATCTCGATCTCATTTTGAGCCAAACACGAGCCGAATTGCCACACCCCTATTCATAACAATATAATAGTCCTACTTTGATCGGGGCTTAAGCCCTATCCCATCTCCGTTCCGTTGGTCGTTGGCACTTTATCACTTCCGACTGATATTCGATTCTAATACCAACTGCAACATTGGACCCAAACAACAGGCCTAAAATGCTTAAGTCTAGTTATTATTACTAGCGTATAAGCCTTAGATAAACGGATCGAAATCAGTATCCCATCAGATGCGGGACTATTCGGGATATTATAGCTTTTTTGCGAAAATTAAAAATTCTGATCTCTTTTAATAAAACTAGTAAACGTCAGGGGGTTTTGTACATTTTTTCCCCCTTAATTTTGAACTCTTCAGTCCCTTTCACATATTTTGGAATAGTTGACTCTTACTGTTAGGTAAAAGTCGTTTTACACAAAAGGGTATTAAAATAGTTCTTTTATAACAGTATTAATTTTTTATTAGAGCTAAAATGTATGGAGAACCCCTCTAACTATAATATTTTTGAAATAGATCCCTCTTCTACCGTGTTTTTTTTAATTAATTAATTATTAAGTTTTATTTTCCAAACTAATTAAAATTATTAAAATTGAGAATATTATCAATAAATTTGATAAATTATCGAATTCAATTGAGTAAATTATTTATTTAATTTTAAAAATTAACGGTTAAGGAGTCTTAACAAAAGAAAATAAATTTGGCGAGGCTATTTTCAAATATATTCATAATTAAAAGTTAAAAAATTATATAAAAGTTAATCGGTACAATTTCGTTTATTACTAAAAAGTAATTAAAATTATTAAATGTAATAATACCTCAACTACTATATTGGATAAATTTTAATTTAATTGATTAAAATTACTTCATTTGAAAAAAAGAAAAAAGAAAAAAAAAAGGTAAGATATATTCTTCATTAATAAAGGAAAAAAGTTAACGGGCCAATGTAAAAATATGACTTAGTGTAGGGGGTAACTTACAAAGTTACTAGTGAAAAGCCCTAAAGTGTGACGTAGAAAAGGTACAGGGACTATTCGTATATTTGACTCAATAAATTTGGACTCAACGACCATTAATGGGGGGATGTGTATGTAGTATGGTATAGTATAAAGACGAAGAAGAAGAAGAAGAAGAAGAATCGAAGTTGGGCTCCCATTGTTTCCGCGTCCCAAACCCTAGAAATCTAGGGTTCGCCCCCACGACGATCTCAACACGATCTAGGGTTTCACTATCTCAAGCTTCTCCGCTGCGTCGATCGGTGCCTCGTGCTCTAATTTGAGCTCCTGATCGAGGGATTTGAGGTAACCCTTGTTACTCGCTCAAAATCTGTGAAATCTATGGGTAAAAACCAGTTTTTTTGGATCTTAAACGGCGAGAAATGGTGTATAATTTGGTGACTTTGAGCTGGAATTTCTAGGGTTTTGGGAATTGGTTGATCCAGTGGGATGCGTGGGAGATGGCGCTCAAGGCCCCACCGGTGAGAGCTGCTGAGGTTGCGATCGGATCGATTGGGATAGGGTACGATCTCACCGCCGATATCCGGCTCAAGTTTTGCGATCGGAGCTCTTCGCCGGAGGGGGATCCGTGCTTGATCGAGCTCGATCGGAGTGAGCTCCATGACATCGTTCTCCCCGGAGGGGTGATTGTTCCGAATGTGCCCAAATCGATAAAGTGTGATAAGGGGGAGAGGATGCGATTTAGGTCGGATGTTTTATCATTTCAGCAGGTATATATATATATAAAATTTTTGTTGCTCTTTATTTGGCAATTCTTTTTATATAACCATGTTAAATTTCATGTTCTAGTTCAAAACCGATATCTTTGTTTGCGGTGATATGGCAAAAGATTATGGCCTTTGATTCCAGTGATAGGTTGTTTGATGAAGTGCTGTTTGAGTACTGCTTAGCTTCTCTCCGCAGCACAATCAGAATCTCTAAATTAAAGCTGCTTCTTTGTGGCCCTCGTGGCCTCAGAATTTAATTTTTGCTTCCCGCTATAGCAGAAACTCTATATTATGTTTTCGTTTACTTTGCTCAGCGCTTTATTAGACATAATTGCTACTTACGCAGAAGCAGAGCAGTGTCGAAAAGATGTAAAACCAGGACCAAAAGCATTATCATTTGTCACTCACAAGGTTTTTCATCCGTACATGCTGCGGTCATGAAAACTAGATTTGATTTTTTTTTTTAATGCAAAAATGCTCCTTTATCATTTTACTGTCTGCTTGAATTTGAATTGGCCTGCCGTCAATTTGTGCAGATTTACCTAGATTTGCATCTACCTAGTCTTCAAACAATATAGCTATGTAGAAATGTAAAGGGAGCCTCGAAGTCAGCCTTTATCTGTGGTCTAGCCTGGAATAACACTCGGCTATATTCTAACTATCTATGGACATTAGAGTGGTTTGAATGTTTTTGTGTTAGGACTTTGAGTGACATAAGCAACACTATTTGGTTTCGTTTGTATTAAGTGGGAACCATCTTTTTATTCTTCCATCTTTTTAATGAACTATGTGTTTCTAGATATACCATAAGTACATAGTATTGTTATAATGTAGTTAGCAAAGATCTCACCATAACTGCAACTATCATATGACAACACATGCACGAGGGTAGCAAATAAGACCAACCACATGGTTGGTTGCATGACTTATATTGAATAAACTGAAGTCTGTTAAAAGTATGTAATAATCTTGTTAGAGTATGATCAGAAGTTTATCATTGGTAATTTAAGTCTTTTAGTTTGATACTTGGATAATCTATTATCTATTGTATGTAGATCTTTTATTTGATTCTTAGTATTAATATATCAACTACATTATGATTAATATTCTGTCTTAAAATGGCATCATTTCATTTATGAATTGTTTGACGTTGATATTCTTTTGATTTTTCTTTGTATATCCTGGATTTCTTAAAATCAACATTTGTTGCCGTTGGATTTCTGCAGATGTCAGAGCAATTTAACCAGGAAATTTCTTTGTCCGGCAAAATTCCTTGTGGTCTCTTCAACCATATGTTTGACTTTTCTGGTTGTTGGCAAAAAGATGCAGCTAGCACCAAAACTCTCGCATTTGATGGATGGTTCATTACCTCATACACTGTTGCACTCTCAAAAGCTCAGATTGTACTTAGAGACCATGTCAAGCAAGCTGTTCCATCAACATGGGATCCTGCTGCCTTGGCAAGGTTAGAAACATAATTTTGCAATTCATTAAAGAAAGACCTAGAGTTGTATTGGAAAAATATTTGTGTGAAACTATCATTTGGTAATGTTGTGGTTGGGATCCATGAAAGTTTGGTGCGAACTGCATTTTTGAGTTACATTATTTGATTATTCATGCACAACACGTGCTTTAATTCTTGTGATCTTCTCTTGGACATACTCCTGAGAACCAGTGCCTCTCTCTCTCTCTCTCTCTCTCAGATCTAAATAAAGAAGCAAAGTTTCTGGGATAAATTGGATTTATCTTCATTGTTGTAGAACTTCGGATCTGATCGGTTTTCATTTTTCACACATCCAGGTTTATCGAAAAATTTGGTACACATATTATTGTCGGTGTGAAGATGGGAGGAAAGGATGTAATTTACGTGAGACAGCAACACTCCTCGACCCTCCCGCCCGTTAAAGTTCAGGAAACGTTAAAGGAGTTGGCAGACAGGAGATTTCTCGATGTAAATGGACAATATGACATTAATTACAAAGATCCTTATGGAAAGGATAAGGTCCTTTCCCCCCTCATCTAGTATCATTTTCTTTTTATCTTGGTTAGTTCTATCTTGGTCAGTTAAGGCTACTTGAGGACTATTTATATCTACACTTTTTATTTACTTCATGTGATGCCTTTCAGAACTGACTTATTTCTATAATTTGAGTTTCATTCCCTGTTCCAAACCTACAGAATAACCGATAACGTGTCTTGCAGTTTGATTTCAGAGAGCAAAAGCTGAGGTTTGTCGCTTCCAACTCGTCGAGCTCTTACACTTCAAAGGAGGTATGTTATATTGCAGTTGGTAATCTTTTGCCATCTTTGTTTTGTTAAAATTGTAACAGAGTTGATGGTTTTATAATTTTTACTTAATTTCAGGATTTAATGATAATATTCAAAAGGAGAGGTGGGAAAGATAGTAATGATATATCCCATGACGAGTGGTTGAGCACTGTGCCCTCTGAACCCGATGTTATCTCAATGTCTTTTTTGCCGATTACTTCTCTCATGAATGGGGTTCCTGGTAGTGGATTCTTAAACCACGCAATCAACCTATATCTACGCTGTAAGTATGATTTATCTGTATTCTATATAAACTTGGGGGTGAATCATGAATTTTCATATACACCCCTCAAAAGCGTAGTTTCTTGCCAAATACCCTTATCATAAGTTGGTCGGTCATCGAATAGAACATACATTTGTAAGTGAGGAATATTGCGATGTAGAAGGGTATGTATGTAAGAAATCTAGTTTTCAAAGGCTTGTGAGTGAAAATACAGATTTTAGAGGGGCATATCTGTGAATAGATGATTTTATAGGAGCTATATTTGTAAAACCATCTGAATGATGTTTTGAGTTGTTGTTGCTATCTGCTTCCTTCTTCTTACTCTGGCTTGATATTTATAAACTTGTTTCTGTCTCTCAGATAAGCCACAGATCGGAGAACTTCATCAATTTTTGGAGTTTCAGTTGCCGAGACAATGGGCGCCTGTCTATGGCGACTTACCCCTTGGTCCTCATCAGAGGCGGCAGAGCTGTGCGGCTCTACAAATCTCCTTCATGGGTCCAAAACTTTATGTCAATACGAGTTTAGTAAGTACAAGCATTCAGTTTTAATTGTCTCCATCCCTGTGAGAAATAGTTTATTTTACTTGTGACTGTTTGAAAGGACTTACTCCCGATCATCAATACACTTGACATCATTATAGATGATTATTACTTGTTAGCGCAATTTACGAGTTGAATGTTAGAAAAAAGAAAATTGGCATTATTATATTTTTATTTATGGTGTTTCTAGAACTTGTTTCTTCGTTGTCAGTAGTTTCATAATCCAATTTTTCTGAATTTCGTTCAATACAGGTTGATGTAGGCAAGAGGCCCGTTACCGGCCTCCGCCTATACCTCGAAGGCAAAAGGAGCAACCGGCTCGCGATCCACCTCCAACACCTCTCCTCGCTCCCTCAAATGTTCCAACTCCAAGACCTCCCCAACAGCCAAAACCCGAACGAACCCTTCGACCGAAAGTACCTCGAACCTATCCAGTGGAAGCACTTCTCCCACGTCTGCACGGGCCCTGTCGAATCTGACGACACCTTAGCCATCGTAACCGGCGCCCAGTTGCACGTCGCCCACCACGGCTTCAAGAAAGTGCTTTTCCTCCGCCTCTTCTTCTCGACAGTTCTAAACGCCACTTTCGCCAAGAATCCTGAATGGGATGGCTCGCCGAACCTGTTCCAGAAGTCGGGGCTTATTTCGACATTGATCAGCACGCATTTCTCTATGGCCGCACAAAAACCGCCCCCTCGGCCCACAGACGTGAATATCAACTCGGCGGTTTATCCAGGGGGGCCGCCGTCCCCCGTGCAGACGCCGAAGCTGCTTAGGTTCATCGATACGACCGAGATGGCGCGAGGCCCGCAGGACCTGCCAGGTTATTGGGTGGTCTCAGGGGCGAAGCTGCATCTAGAGAGGGGTAAGATCTCTTTACGCGTTAAGTACTCGCTCTTGACGGCTATACTCCCCGACGACGACTATTCGTCGGTAGAGGGTACATAAGAGGGTTGGATATTGTATTACTGTAATATAGCATATCCTGTTCTTGTTGAACATTAAGGTAGAATCATATCCTTGTAGTATTACTGCAATTTTTTTTTTTTTTCTTTACGGTGTACGATCTTGCTTTACCTTCTTGCAATGCGTAGTGTTGTTTGCTGATGTACCGAGTTTCCCGAAAGTTACTGCTAGTATTGTTGGTAAGAATGCATTATTTTTTCGATAATTAATTCAAATGTGTGAGAAATAATTGCCTCCACCTGCTTCAGTATATCAAAAGAGACAAGCTGCTTTTTTGTGGTTGAGATAGCTAAGAATGTACAAAACACAATAAACAATTTTTATTTGGGTGTGTGTGTTGGTTGTGATATTCTCACCTGTTTGGTCCCTGAATGAATGTGGTGGGCCAAGCCATACACCAACTTAACTTCATTGAACAAGTCTCTCATTTTTAGAGCTCCAAAAATTTGAAAGGGTAAATCTGAAATTGCTTCTGAATCCCTTCCTTTTGACCTCATGAAGCTCCAGTTTGGTAATTTTAAGAGTGGAGATTATATATGTAGGTGTATACATATATATTTATAGAACTAGGCTACTATGCTATTAATAGCACCAAGTCATTGGTGCTATCAAGTTTATAGCCATTGGATTGAGAGATGTGTGGTTAGGATGATGTGGGCCCCCTAGGGTTAAGTGGGTGGATGGTTGAATAGTATGATCTAACGGGTGAAAATCATCAAAGGGGTGGATCTAACGGTGAAAAACTTGGTAGTACGGAGACCTCCGTGCTATTGATAGCATAGCAGCCGGACTCTATATTTATATATATATATATATATATATATATAGTGGCCATGGCTACTATACTATTATGAGTATTGGAGTCCTACTACTCATAAGTTGCTTTCGATGTCAGAGCTTCCGAATTGACGATCCACTCCGTTAAATATGATCTAGAGTATTTGAAACTTCTAGAAAATAAATCTCCTAAATTTTCGAAATCATAATAAAGTTCATCAAGCAGGTATAAAATGAATGGTCAAAATCGAACGACGTCCTAAAAAAGGATGATCGGATCCTTCAATTCAAGATCGGAGTTATTGATCTTTATCTATGTAGTGAATAGAATTTTCTATCAAAAATTCAACAAATTCCGATTCTTTTATACCGTTAAACTAGCAAGTATCCCATACCGGCCGTTAAAAATTGTCAAATTTGTGACCTCTTGATCGTAATGTAAATGGTGTCGAAAAATTAGAAAATTTGATCTCTAGAAGTTTTAAATGTTGTAAATAACGTTTAACGGTGTGGATCGTCGATTCGGAAGCTCTATCATCGAAAACAACTTATGAGTACGAGGGCGATCGTACTCATAATAGTATAGTAGCCAGACCCATATATATAGTCTAGTACTAGTATTATACTATCGATAATGCTAAGCACATAGTGCAATCGAGTTTTTTGCCGTTGGATCTATCTCTTTAATTATTTTCATCCGTTAGATCATATTATTCAACCAACTGCCCACTCAATCCAAGCATATTACTATCATCTTAACGTATATAGAATTAGGCTACTGTACTATTAATATTACAAAGTGCTTGGTACTATTAGATTTTCGGCTTTTAGATGAAGGGATGTGTGGTTAGGACAATAGTGGTCCCTTTGGATTAAGTGGGTGGTTGGTTGAATAGCATAATCTAACAGGTGAAAACGGCGGAAAACTTAGTAGCACTATTGATAATATCTCTCTCTTTATATATAGAGAGAAAGAGTTTCACTACTATACTCTTGTAAGTATAAATCTCTTTGTATTCGTAAGTTTTCGGCCGTTGCATCTATCTTTTTTACTATTTCTATTCGTTAGATCATACTATTCAACTAACCACCCACTTAACCTTAGAGGGCCCACGCCATCCTAACCACACATCTCTTAATCCAATGAATATAAACTTAGTAGCACCAATGACTTGGTGTTATTAATAGCATAGTAACCTAGTTCTATATATATGTGTGAGGCTACTATGCTATCGGAAGTACGGAGCCTTCCATACTTCCATGTTGTTTTCGCTGTTGCGACTTTCGAATCGTCGATCGGCTCCGTTAAATTTGATCTAGAGTATTTGAAGTATCTAGAAAATAAATTTTATAATTTTTCGATATCATTTGCCCCATGATCGAAGGAGCACAAAATCAAATAATTTTAATGGCCATAGTGAGCCGTTTGAAAGTTTAACGGTGTAGAAATATCCAAATTACATGAAATTTTGATAGAAATTTCTTTATACTATATAAAACAAGATCAATATCTTTGATCTAAATTTTTAATGCCATATTATCACGTTTTGTAAGATTTTTATTTTCAGCCGTTGATTTTTAGCCCCTTTGTTCACTAGGCAAATAATATCAAAAAATCGCAAAAATTATTTTCTAGATACTTCAAATACTCTAGATCAAGTTTAATCTGAGCCGATCGACGATTCGAAAGCACAACATCGAAAACGACGTGGAAGACGGAGCCGCTTCGTCTTCCAAGCATAGTAGCCTTACTCATATATATATATATATATATATATATATATATATATATATATATATATATATATATATATATATATATATATATATATATATTTACGTATATTTAAATTTGGGTCAGTTTTATTTTTAGCGAAATTTGCACGTATATTTAAATTTGGGTCCGTCGTATTTATTTTTGGCGAAAAAATTAGCGTCGTATTTTTTTCTTTTTGTACGTAAAATTTTAAATATAAAAATAAAAATAAAATGTAAATTAAAGTGGAAGCTCACTCATCTTGTACACAGTGGAAGGGTGTGGTTTCGTAACTTTCGTTATACCAGGGCCTTACACACTTGGGGCCTTTGCACTTCGAAACACTAGGGTTTACGATCCGAGCGGGCGGGGGAATGGAGAACCTCGTCGCCCTCGTCTCCTCCTCCTCCGCCGCCGCCGCCTCCTCCACATCCCCCTTCCTCGTCGGCGCTACGAACCCCTCCGCGATCCCCGCCTCGCGGCGGCGCCGCCCCTCGCCGCTGCATCCCTCCCTCCCCCTTCCGGCGAGGGAAAGAGGCGGCGCCGCCGCCTCCGCCGCCGCTCGGAGGAAAGCGAGGTCTTTGGTGTCGGCGGTGAGCCTCGGAGGAGACGATGGTGCCTCGGAGAGGAGGAGCAGCTCCCAAAACGGTATGAGTAGCTCGATTTCGTTGTTTCCACTGTCGATTTTTGACTTGTTTCCACATTCGTGGGCAGAATCACGAAAAGATGTATCGTTTTCTGTATAAATTTGCGCGTATTTTGGTGTGCAAATCAATTCCAATTGGATGTGCATGGATCCTAGTAGGTTGTTTATACGCAGCTTAAGTTGAGGTGAAGTGTATATTGGAGATTAGGGCTATAGGATTTAATGAGCGTGAAGTGAAAGGTAAATCAGATGATGGAAAAATCAATTGCATTAGCACCGAAACTATCGAATTGGGGTGTTAATCATGAGAACGAATTAGAACCAACGCTTCCCTGTGATTCTGATTGCTCCACTTTTATCACTCATTGGAACTCTATTTTTCCGGTATCTGATTTTGAGCAATAGAAAAAGTTGCATATTAGTGAACAGCGCAAGCACGGGGCATTCCATTCAGTGATTTCTAATAGCACGGATATGTTATACGAGACCTGTTACTAAATAAGTTCATCCGTTCTTGTTTTCTTGGGCCTTCCACTAAAAAGCTAAACATAGATATTTTTCAAAGTATGAAAACTGATTAGTTGGATTTTTTTTTTTTTTGCGGGGGGTCCTTTTTCCTCATTTTTCTTCTTTTGTTTTCAAGGTTATTTGAGTTGTTAGTTTGGCGACTTAATCCCGATCTTACCTTCACAGTTCGAGGATCGGCTGAGCTGCGTTGACCTTTTATTTTGTTTTGGGAATTCCACAGTGCTGGAGAGATTAAAGATTCAAGGTTTCGCAAGCATATCATCTTCTACCGGCAGCGAGGTGACAACCGGAAGTGGAACGGCGCCTCCTTTGCCTCCACCACCATCGTATATGTAAGTTCGTTTGCTGTTTCTGGTAATGTGGTATCCACATACTTGTAGGAAGTTTTCTGCTTTTTAAGTGCACCGAATTGCCTGGAGTTCGTTTCTTCCTTTTCCGTTTTCTCAGCCATGTAGAATTTTCGCAGAGGCTCTCCTCTCTTTTGGATTGGAGTTGGTGTTGGGCTATCAGCGTTGTTTTCAATGGTGAGGTGTTTGGAGTTTTATCTAATTTACTTTTTAGACCAGTTACCTTTCTTTTGCTTTACTGTTTCATATTTTCTAATATTATTGCTGGTATTTCAGGTGGTAACAAGGGTAAAGGTGAGCTTGTAACATACCTACCTCCTATTTTATGGGGTATGCTCTTATCTTTTCTTTTTCTTTAATGCTGCTGATGCCTAAAAGCTTCAAGATTAGCTCAATAAGGTACTTCTTATTGCATGAGATTCTTTGAGGGATTCTCCATGTCTGATGTTGGATTTAATCACCTCCTCTTCACTGTCCATTTCTTTATTTGCTTGTTGTGTTAACCTTTTCCTTTCCTGCTTCCTTGAATTTCATTATTCTTTATTGCAAGTTCAATCTTCCACGTATGACATATGCTTTATATTCTTGCATTTTTTTTGTATGTATGCTTGTTTACAGATTTACTCGCGCCCTTCAGGGCAAAGCTGCTGCATCATGGCAAATATTTTAAGCCTTTGTAAATTTGTTTTTTGTCATGCCTTCTAACTTGATAACATCACAAATTTGTTGCAGAGGTATGCAATGCAGCAAGCCTTTAAGACAATGATGAATCAAGCAGCACCACAAAGTGGACAATTCAACAATCCTATGTTTCCAGGAGGATTACCATTCCCATTTCCTGCCGCAACACAAGCAGCTCCCACTAGCATTTTATCACCTTCACTACAAACACAAAATACTTCACAACCACCTGTCACTGTAGAGGTTCCTGCATCTAGAGTGGAAGCTGCGCCATCTTCTGAAGTGATAGAAGAGACTAAAATAACAGAGGAAGCAAAAAAATTTGGTATGCTAGACTTGCAATTGGTACCCATTTCTGTGTCCCATGTTTCATGATTAGTGGAGCATGTTACTTTCCATAATGATATCTTATTATGCTGATTCCTTGCAACCGCTGAGGATTTATAGATCATTTCTTAGTCATGGTTATTCTCGCATTATTTCATTTCTCTTAACTCTACCGATGGAGCACCAAGAAATGTTTTAATTGTTCAGAACTTCAGATGCGTTCTTATCTCTTTCCCCTAGTTGGTGCTGAGGGTTCAGTTTTTTCACCCTTGTTGAGAGAGTGCTCTAACCTTGTTCTACTAAATTTTGGTCACTAGAAGTTTTTCATGTGTCAGGAGGACTAATATTACATTATTGGTATAATATTTTTCTTTGGCAAGACCTTTTTTATCCTTTAATAGACATACACTCGATGTCTGACTAACTTTTCTAGTCTTGTTTTTCTTTTACTTTTTTTTTTTTGGTTTGTTTTTTCATATGGTATATAATGTCCTGCCTTGGTATTTAGGGAATAAGTTCAAGCTTTCAAGATTTTCAGATTTTTTAATATTGGTCTCATCTTGACCTACCCAAGTTGGAGTTTTGCAATTTGATAATCCATACCTGTCTTTCTTGCTTCAATCCACTATGATTGCTTAAATTACTTTTAGTTGGTTCATTGTAATTATTTGCTCTTTTGGTGGAGTGAATTTATGTTGATGAATACTTGGTGTTCACTATGCAATTTTTTTTTTCTACCGATGATTCCTTTGCTACTTTTCCACAGCTTTTGTCGATGTTTCTCCTGAGGAATTGATGCAAAAAGAGCACAAATATTCAGAGGAGTCAGTACAGGAAAATACTGTGACAGTAGAGTATGAGAAAAAAGTAAGATGTCACCATTCTGCACTTAATGGTATATCTGACTATTAAGTATAGCACCAACTCTGTTCTATGATTCTTGAAGGTTTCAACAAATGGAGCTGCTTCTAAGCCAGACAGTGCTTCTAGTGAACAATCTCAATCTCGTGAGTATCTTGAATGATTCGTTCTCAAATCTTAATGATACCATTTCTTGAGTCCTGTTAAATTTGTTTGATTAGTATATTTATGCTATTTACCCGTTCTGATGCCTTGGAAGATCAATTTTATAGAACTACTTTTTCTGATGTTCACCAACTGTTTTGATGGCTGCAGATTTTGTCATATTTAGTTTTCTCTGAACTATTCAATGCTAGGCTTTTCTCTTTTAATTCAATGTCCATACTTTACGTGTGAATTGTTTTGCCGTTTAATTGTTATAGAGGTCCTTTGAGCTGTGCCCTTCTTCTGAAATATTCTTCCTTAGATTACTAAATCAATGAAATTGCAATTATCACAATGCTCCTATTATGTGGTGAATGTCTGAAGCTTAGTTCTTATTTCATGTATGCAGCTAGTAGTATGAAATGAGTTGACAGAAACATCATAATAATTTATCATGCAGCTTCCCAGTCCTTAGGAGTACATGTATTTTCATGGTTTCTAAGGCTTTCAAGGAGGTTTATCTAAGTAACAGGGCGGCAGTTTTGCTTGTTTCTCTTTACTCTTGTTTACAATCCTAAGACACATTTACTTCCTTATAGGTAAATCACCACCTTTCTTGTCAGTTGATGCATTGGAGAAGATGATGGAAGATCCCACAGTCCAGAAGATGGTTTACCCGTAAGCTGATCGATTGTTAAGATGATAGTTTACCATCGTACTCAATTCCAATCATCTCGTCGTCATTTGGCTACTAATTTATTTTACTTGAAATAAGACTAATGTTGATATTTTGTACTATGTTGCAGCTATTTACCTGAGGAGATGAGGAACCCAACTACTTTTAAGCGTATGCTCTTTATTATCTTGTTCTTTCTGCCAGGCACTACTTTCTTCTGTATTTCTTGTGGGAAGAATTTGCATTTTTTGTCTTCACTATGTTGATACTTTTATGCAATTACTTTCCAGGGATGCTAGAAAATCCGCAATACCGGCAGCAACTTCAAGATATGCTGTAATTGGCTTTTTTTTCTTCTTCTCTAAGTTTTTTATATCTTTTCTTTTTTCCCCCTAGTTTTTAGGAGCCTTGTATTGAATGCTATCCTTTACAAATTTGTATGCGATGATATGTTAAGCCCTTCATTTAAATCCAAACAATTTGATAGAAAAATATGCTTCGGTGAAAATATTCTGATATAAGCAATGCAACTTTCCTTGTTCAATGTGGATTCCTTGTGCTAAATAATTTTTAATTCATGCACAAGGTTCACCGGATTATTGTTTTGTTTTTAACCGATGATTGGGCTATCCTGGTGGAAGTATTTAACTGAATATTAAGGATTTGCAGTAAACATACAAATCTGCTGTAACTCGATATGTTTCTTCCTCCAGTAAATGAATACAACCTAGTTTTATATTCTCTAGTATGTTGAGCTATTTAGTTTATGCTTACTTATCTGAAGACAATTTACGCCAATCTATCAAGTAGCTTAGTTGGGATATGTTGTTGTAGCTGGCGGCTTGCTTTTTGTTTACCATTTTCTTATTATAGGTTGGTTTCTGACTCTCATTTTTTCTCCTGTCCCAGGCTTTAGAAATTAAAAAGCTTAACTTTAAAAGTTGTCCTTTGAAGTTCAATCTGTACCAGCAGAAGACATCTTTGCTAGAAACAAATGATGCCAAAATAATGTTTGAAGAAAGCACATAGCTGCACTAATGTTCCATTGTGGTTTTCCTGCACTTACATTTTCATAACTCGGTAATGAATAAGCACCATCTTTATATGTACAGAAATAATATGGGCGGAAGTACTGAATGGGACAGTCGCATGATGGACTCCTTGAAGAATTTTGATCTTAGCAGCCCCGAGGTCAAGCAGCAATTCGGTAAGTAATAGTTCTTTGCAACTCTTTGCAGAAGATATACATCGGAAATAGTTATGTGCCAAGTTATTTCCTGTTTGCTTTCTTTGACGAATCACCATTGATGGGATGTCTTCAACCGCGGTTGTGAAGTTTTGGTTGAAACTCTGAATCTCAAATTAATGTTGTAAACTGTTGTTTTTATGTCTGTGCATTAGTTACACATGCCTGCGCCCTTTGCATATGTATACACTGCTAAATTTATTTTAATTAACTTTTAGTGCTTCCCTTTGTTGGCAGACCAAATAGGGCTTACTCCAGAAGAGGTTATATCTAAAATAATGGCAAATCCCGAGGTTGCCACTGCCTTCCAAAATCCTAAAGTTCAAGCTGCCATTATGGATGTATGCTCCGTCACAACTTCTTGTTCTTAAAATTGAATTACTCAGTATACTGACTTATCCCTGTGGCTTACAGTGCTCGCAAAATCCGCTTAATATTGCAAAGTACCAAAACGACAAGGAGGTGAGGGCTTGGAAATCATAATTTTGCTTCTTCATAAATGCTGCTTGTGATTCTTATTTGGGAGAAGTATCCTATTTAGTGGAACTGCTAAATTAAAACCGGGATATGAGATATGTTTCATGATTCTCCGGTGAAAATCAACTATTCTTTGCATTTTCTTTTTCCTTACTCCTGCTATTATTGCTACTTAAATAACTCGTAAACCATCATCATCTGTGCATTTTCCGACTTCTCTTTTCCTACATCCATGCTCTAAATTTTCCCCATTCTACCACCAAATAATCTTTTCAGGTCATGGATGTGTTCACGAAGATATCGGAACTCTTCCCAGGCGTGACAGGTTACCCGTGACCGCTCACCTCCGCATAATCCGGCTCACAATTTTTGATGGTTCTACCCAACTTCTTTCTCGGCTAAGATGGTAGCGGCGCGGATCGTCTCCAAGATGTATTGTTACACCTATATTATCTGCCAATCTTTAGGTTTATCACGTCCCTTCTTCTATATATCTTTATTTCATTTATCTATATATCTTGATTTATTTTTATACCTATAAGTTTTTTAAATACTTATAGGTATAAAAATATATTTTTATACCTATAAGTATAAATAAATACACCAATATACCTTTATTTATTTTTATACCTATAAGTATTTAAAAAACTTATTGGTATAAAAATAAATAAAGATATATAGATAAATAAAATAAAGATATATAGAAGAGGGGACGTGATAAACCTAAAGATTGGCAGATAATATAGGTGTATTTTTCATGCCTCAGCTGTTCATGTATAGCTCTTATTAAGAAGTTTTCAGATGGGTAGTGCATCATGTGTACTTGAAGTAGATAAAAGAGAGTAAGCAGCAGTGAGTCACAACACAAACAGTAGATAATCTTCTTCTTCTTCCTCTTCTTCTTCTATCTCTGGTGGTCATAATATTACTATGCTTGCCTAAGTCAAAGAGTTGCAAAGGACACTAAATTAGTTAGCTTTATTTACCTGCATCTTATTTTCTCCTCTTTCAAAGTTTATTATTAATGGGAAAAGCTAAAACTAATTGATATTTCCAGCTCAAAAATTGATTATGCATTCCTTTTATTCAGCTATGTTCTGTAATTTTTTTTTTTTTTTTCACAAATTGCTGTGCAAATATTAGTTCTCATAAAACTACATGCCTTGTTAGGTATTGTTGTTGTCCTTTTCTTTTCATAATAATGAAAAAAATTCCAGGATTTGTATGCGTTGGCGATGTACTTTTCCTATTTTGTCAATGTTGGTTTGTTTTTTTTTTGCAATGTAACGCAATTTAAATATGGGAAAACTTCAAAAACCTCCCTTGGGGTTTCAATTTTTTTTATTTTAGTATCCTGTGGTTTAAAATGTATCAGTTAATACCGTGTGGTTTCTCACTTTATCACTTGTGGTTTCTCATTTTATCACTTTAGTACTCTGTGGTTTAAAGTGTATCAAATTAATATTCTGTGGTTTTGCATTTTATCACTTTAGTATCCTGTGGTTTTAATTTTGTATTAAGTTAGTACTTTGTGATTTTTTAAACTATAGGGTACTAAAGTGATAAAGTATGAAATCACAGGGTACTAAAGTGATAAAGTTCAAAACCGCAGGGTACTAATTTGATAGTTGATACATTTTAAACCACATGGTACTAAAATGAAAAAGTGTGAAACTACAGGGTTTTTTTTTGAAGTTTTTCCTTTACATATTGCTAAATTTAAAGTAGCCCCTTCAACTCTCTTTTTTTCTTATTTAGATTCACAATTTCTTTTACTTTTGTTTTTGGGGGACGAAGTAATTTTGCTAAATAAATTGACAATTTTATCAAATTTAGTAGTTTAAATTAATTTGTAATAAATAAAATTGGATTAGTTAGCTGTTAGTAGTTAATCGACTTATGAATTTACTGATTACAAATGCTCAGATTTAAAAAAAAAAAAAAAAGGAACCAAAGTGGCTTTAACAAAATGCAAAAATTAAAGTTGAGGACTAATTTCAGAAACACTTTTAGTTGAGGGAGGTGTCCATACAATTTGACCTATTATTAATAATTATAAATAATTAAAAAAAAAAGAAAACTTTTCTTCCTGTAACTATGGAAAGGTTTTGGCGCTGGCCCGGTCGAATCATCGCTCCACGTGTATCAATCTCCGCGCCATTATTGGACACGTGGCATTCATCAGCGAGCCCTCTATCGGTGTCCCTTGTGGGACCCACGTGTCAGTCTCAGGGAAAAAACAGTGACACACCTCATACTGTGGAACGGTTCCGTGTACCTTTTCTCCCTTGTAAATTATATATATAACAAAAAAAAAGGTAAAAACGTATGGAGATACCTAAACTATAGGTTATTCTGAAAACGATCCCTCAAATTTTAGTTTTTTGTTTTTAAAAAAAAAAAATTTGACACTTCTTTAATTTTTTTTTTTTCTTTCGAATCGAGTCTTTATTGTTAATTAGATTAAAATTATATTAAATGTAATTGCTCAATTAGCTACTAGCAGTTAACTAATTCACTTTTATTCACTATAAAATAGTGTCAAAAATTAAATATGATAAAACTATCAATTAATTTGATAAAATTTTTAATATTTGTGCCTAAAATTCCTTGATGTCCCCAAAAACTAAAAATTGAGGGGACCTCCATGCATATTTTCATCATTGAAAAGAAAATCTTTAAAAATTAGATTTAAAAAAAAAAAAATAGAACGAGAATAAATTATTGCTCGCACCAAGAGTACAAACTCATACACCGCACTCTAAAAAATTATAAGCACCTAATGCAATCACATTGAGATTCCAAACAATACCAAAATTAAATAAATTATTATTATTTTTTTAGAATAAGATACTATGTTATTCAATGAACTTAGCTATATATATATATATATATATATATATATAGTCCTACCGCTATACTCTTATAAGTATTACCCTCTTTATACGTATAGATTTTCGATCGTCAAATTTATCCATTTGATCATTCTCATTCATTAGATTATATTATTCACCCAATGATCCATTCAACCCTAGGAGACCACTATCATCCTAACCGCCGATTCTTTCATCCAACAGCTGAAAACTTATGAATATAAAAAATTTTATATTCATAAGAGTATAGTAGCCCTAACCATATATATATAGAGTCCGACTATTATATTTTTATGAGTGTAAATCTCTTTATACTTATAAGTTTTCGGCTGTTATATTTACCCATCTATTCATTTTCATCCATTAGATCATGTTATTCAACCCTAGGAGACCACTATCATCCTAACCGCCGATTCTTTCATCCAACAGCCGAAAACTTATAAATATAAAAAATTTTATATTCATAAGAGTATAGTAGCCCTAACCATATATATAGAGTCCGACTATTATATTTTTATGAATATAAATTTCTTTATATTTATAAGTTTTCGGCCGTTAGATTTATCCATTTAATCATTTTCACCTATTAGATCATACTCTTCAACCAACAATCTATTCAACTATACGTGACCACAAAAAAAAAAAAAAAAAAAAAAAACTAGTGCACAGTGGTTACACGAAAGACCGGGCGCACGGTGCACCGGGTGCACGAGAAACTTTCTCAAAGAGAGCGGAGAGAGAGGGAGCCTATAAAAGCCAAAAAAACGAGAGAGCGCTACACACCCCCCCCCCCCGCCGCAAAAACGAGAAAAAACCCGAAAACCAGCGCGTCGAAGAGCCCCCCCCTCCCCCTCCCCCTCTTTTTTTTTTTTCTCTTTTCCCCTCCCCACCTCCTCTTCTCCCCTCTCCTCTCCCCGCCGCCTCGTCGAATGCCGCGAAGGTACGAATCCCACCCCCTCTCACTCTCGATCGATCTCCCATCTCCCTTCCGATCCGATTCGCCGCTCCGCGACCTCTCGATCGAGCCCCGCGGCGTCGGGAGCCGTCGGAATCCCCCGCGAGCTCCAGGTCCGAACCCTCTTCGACCTCTCCCTCGCCCTCGAATTCGTGCCTTGTTGGATTCGTCCCCGTTTGGATCGGCTCTTTTGAGGATTTTGTTGGAGTTTGATGTGCGGCGGCGGATTTGGCGCCCGAATAGATCTAGCTGAGCTTTTGTTCGTATCGAAAGGATGCGGTTTTCGCCAATTGTTGGGTTTTTTTTTTTTTTTTTTTGGCTTATGTAGTTGATGAGGATTTGGGGTTTTTTAAGTTGGGGATCGTATTTTTCTGATGATGTGCGATCGTTTGGGGAATGCGAGGTTGTTGCTAATTATAGATTGGAGCGGTTTTGCTTGGTAGGGTACTTGGCTTGGAAGATATCGTATTAGGGTTTCTGTTTTGACCTCTTTGTTACCTCAAATATGCTTGCAAAATGGTTTGTGATGCCAGGAATTTGTTAGATTCGGGTAGTAATGCCTCCTAAATGCGGCTATGCATTGGATCATTCATTGATGCAGCTTTGTTAGTTCAACAAATTAGAATTAGGGTTTCACTAAACAAGGGTAATAATGCCGTAGCGAAAGCTCCCTCGCTATGAGTTCGGGCCAGGGCTTTCTGTAAATTGCTAAGGACAATTACTTCAATTCAGAAATTTGTATCAGTGTTGCTTCCTTGAATCATAGGATCATTCAGTTTTTTTGTCTTTGTACTTCTTAATGGATATCTAGTAAGTGTGAAATTTATTATAGAGCTCTTGTGCAGGCGATAAAGCATCTGCTGCCACCTGAAAAACATTGGAAGAACTTATCAGATCTAGAATTTGGTATTTGGAAGAGTGAAGTGTACAAGTTCCTAATGCCTCTTTACAAGAGAAAGCCTTTTGCCCTGCTTGACCCACCACAGGACCTGGATCCAAATGAGCTTGTTTTCCAAATTCGGTTTACAAAGGAGATGTTCAGGGATTACCAGTATCCTATTCTGCAGTTTTTCTTTTTATAAAGCTAGTGATAAAACTAAGTTTGCATTCTATTCTGCATTCAAGTGATCTAATTTGCAGTATTTGGTTGAAAAAGTAGTAACAGACCATGCTTCTTAGCATAATTAGAGAAAAATGTTTTTTGCCGCTGATTGAATACCATCGACAATATCCTTAACCTACTTTAGAGAATACTTGAAGAGACTGAATCTTTACCGCAAGAGGGTTTGGACCTGTAAAACTAGTGGAAAAACTAATTTAACTTATGAAGAAGCTTTGGTCTCGGAGCATCGTGCAGTGGAGAAGGTTCAGCAGTTTCCTAAAGAATTAATTGCTCCGGTTCTTCATATGGTTCAGTACTGTAAGAGACCATCTTGGCACACGTTCTCAGCATATTTCTTTTTTGTTCTTCTCTTGTATCTTGGTCATACTAGTGTCACTACTTGTTTCTTTTGTATTTCTTTCACTGGTTTTGGATATTTACCTTCTCAATTTCCTTTTACGCGGTACATGTCAGTTTGTTTGCTGTTATATTTGTTCAGTTATTTTTTTGTCATTTTTTCTGCCTTTTGTTGCTACCTACACATACTGTATGACTATATTCTTGCTTCTCAACTTGCATTTTAGATGCCAGAACTAGGCTTTAGGCCTTAACTGTGAAGCATGGCCTGTGAAAACTGACTATTAGACACTTTTTTTTCTTATCCTCTTTGTTAAGCTATGCAAAGTATTCTGATAACCCTTTCCCTTTTCTTGGGATGATGCAGAAAATCTGCAACGATGCTTGAGTTGTTCAAAGCATGTTTGCTGGTCTTTTACTAGATTGTCATAAATTACAGTTTTACATAGAATGATACTACAGAAAGCGGATGAGTAGTGTTAAATTTGGCCGAGTTCAACATTTTCTCAACTTTTAGAGAAGGTTGTTCTCAGCTTCTTTCCCTTTTTTCTGGCATTGCAAGTCAATCATTCTATCGACATACATGCCTGATGTTATTGCCCGACATGGTGCCTTTGCTGTGCTTTTCCTTTGTACATAAACTTGTTGAAGTTAACTTCATAGGTTCTAATTATGATGGTAAATTAGATGATCTTCCCATCCGCTTTGTTTTGGTTCTCATACTTTTTGCGAAATTCTACTTTTGGAAAGCTATTAGTTAGTTTAACATTTCCTTTCTGAATAGTCTCAAACTTCTCTCCAAAGGGAACATTGCTTCCTTTGGGCTCGTGCTCTTTGAAATCTTCGTCCAACGTGTTCTCCTGGTAATCTAGCCTCATTATTTTTGTCTTATCCAACCAATCTTTATATATTGTTCTACTTTAAAGATTTAGAGGGCGACTAGACTTTCATGGCAGTGTCTAGTTAACTATGTTACACAGAATTTAACCGGTCGTCAAGCTTTAGGACAATTTAACATTGTTTATTTTTCTAGTGAGCGCTGAAACCATAGATGTACCAGCATTTTCCTTGCTGTAGAAATATTTATTTTTGTTTTAAGGTTATAGAAGGTACTAAATTTAATTTCTATATTTGAATCATTTCGCTGGAGGTCAAGCTTGTAAAATCACTGTACAGACTTGATCACAAAAATTGTATAGCGTGAAGATCATCTCTGTATTATTTCATTATTAAATAATTTTGACTAGACAAGTTGTCGTTTTTGTTCAAGAATTTATTTGATATGAAAGAGCGAATATGTTCGTGGTTTTGTGACCATTACTATTTGTTTGCAGGCACTCTCGGTATAGATAAACTTGTCAATAAGATATACATCAAGTTGCAAGAAGGTTTTTTTGAAGGCTTAGAATTGCATGGGAAGAAGGACGAATCTGTGTTTGCTTGCAAAATATTGAAGGTTCTGGAAGATGGAGAGGCCACTCTGTATGAAGTGGGTTGGCTTGATAGAGATAAGAAAGTTACTGGAACATCCATCGTCAAAGCTGAGGATTTGATACGGAAGAAACCACCACTGAGTAGGCATATGATAAAAGTTTTCATTAGGGAATCAACTTCACGAAATGCCCCTTGGGTGGTACATGAAACACTTGCGAAGAAACATGGTATTTCCACTCAGCCACCAGAGAATTTCGAAAACATCAAGAAAAGGAAAGGAACCGAAAATGGGATCATGGGAAATATGAAGAAGTTAAAGAGAGGTACTAGAAGAAATTCCTAATCATAATTGTTAAGTTGGCTTTTTTGATGTATCACGTCTTAATTTAGATTTTTTCCCCCCCTTAAAATAAAAATATGCGAAGCAACCACTGCTATATGCCATTTCAAATTAGACCCATCTGTTTTATTTGTTTTTGTTGACACCTAATAAACTTTTGGTCATTTTGACTCAAAAGTTATTTTTGTCCTCTAAATTATGACTTTTGTTTAAGGGCTCTGGTGGCTATCAGCCATCAACTTTTGACTGTACCAACAGTTCTATTACCTAAAATGCAGGAAGAGCTGTTAAGTTTAACAGAATCCTTGTTAAGTTTGATGAAACCCCCATATCAACTGACTGAGATACTCAAACTCGAAACGAATAGAAGTAGAGAGGATGTTGATTATTAACGGAAAAAAAAGAGAGAAGTTGGAGGATTTATTGCAAAATGGACTATAGCTTTGGGGGATCTCCATACATTTTTATCTTTTCTAGATACACCTTAGAAGATTTGGCAAACCAGTTTGATTATTTCTAAAATTTGCAGGTGAAGAAAATCCAACAAAAAACGTGGTTAAATACCCAATTGATGATCTTCTAGTGCAGCCTAGTGCAGATGACCCCATTTTAACGAAGCGTCCTCCTCTTTCTACGGAATTTCGAGTGCCTATGGATTGTGTTGGAGATTTCCTCATGGTTTGGGATTTTTGTTCGTCTTTTGGCAGGTTTTTGCACCTTTCACCATTCTCACTTACAGATTTTGAGAACGCACTCTGCCACAAGGAGAGCAATATTGTTCTCATCGTGGAAATACACGCAGCAATATTCCGCTTGCTTATAAATGATGAAGGTGAATATTTCACAGTTATGCGGAATAAAAAGCGGAACTCTAAGGTGATTGTTTTTGCATTTGGACATATTTGTTTAATGGCTGTATTAATTACAAGTTAATTTTACCTGTGTGAGACGAGCTGATTTACATTTCATCTCTGATGTGTTTTACATATCAATTTCCCCATTTATGCAGATAACTCTGGTTAAATGGACTGAATATTTGCTGGATTTCTTGGAGATGGACAATAAGGAAAAATTTTCGAGTCATATAACAACTATAAGAAGGGGACATTATGGTCTTCTTGAAACTCATGTTAAACTTGCGATTCTCCGGGAACTTGTTGAAGAAGCTCTTATAACTACTGATATAAGAGAGAAGTTAGATGAGCGTATTGAACAGCAGCAGGCACTAAGAGCCACGAAACGAGAAGAAACTAGGAAGAAGAAAGAAGAACAGGAGTTGGGAAAGGATGAGTCCGAGATTAAGGAGAGGAATCAGAAACATATTTTGGGGAATTGTAATGGGAAGCACAAATCCGACAGTCTGAAGGGCGAGCATAAGGGGAAAGATAAGGACAAAGAAGTCGACAAGAAAAAACCTGAAGAAACACAAGTACATTCAGTAATCTCTCTCTCTCTCTCTCTCTCTCTCTCTCTCTCTCTCTCTCTCTCAACATAAACAACTCCTTTTCATTTTTCTGTTTTATAAGCTAAGTGATTGATTTTCTGCATTACAGAATGAGAACCTTGACAGGGAAATTGAAAAATTATCAATACGTACCAGTTCACTAGGGAAAGATAGAAACTACAACAGGTATTGGCTCTTCCGGCGTGAAGGAAGACTTTTTGTTGAGAGTTCAGATTCCAAGCAGTGGGGCTACTACACCACCAAAGAAGAGGTCATTATTTTGTGAAAATTTGCCACTAGCTTTTCACTTTTTTTTTTTTTCCTTGTCTGTGGACGTTGGCATGTACTGATTAAATTTTGATATCATCAGCTTGATGCCCTAATTGGTTCATTAAACCAGAAAGGCGTGAGGGAGAGAGCCCTTAAAAGGCAGCTGGAGAAATTCTATCAAAAGATAAGGTGTGTCTTTTCCGAACTTTTGTATAGTTGTCCTAAAATTGGTTTCTCCAACTTTCAATTTTCCGTCATTCTTTCAGTATCCTTCACTGTTAGTGTTTAAATTTTATTCAAGTTCTATCAAGTTGTGAGCTCATTTTCTCTGAACCGAACCTCTATGTCTCAGCCTACAAGGCACATCAAATGGTTCTTACAACGGCATATACTTTCTACGGTGAAAAAAATGCTTTTAGTGCCATTTACAACACGTTTGATAATTAAATTATTTAATTTAAATTGAGCAATGCGAAGGAGCTCGCTCTGGAGTCAATTCTTCCTTTTGTATGAAATATGTACCTATGCCTGTTAAGGAGGATGTTTAGTTGAACATGTTGTGTTAATTTCTGCCATGGATAGTACTTGTTTTGTGTCAAGTTTCTCCTGCCAATGGCTTTTCGAAAGCCGTAAAGCTGCTTTGTAGGAATAGCACTTATTTTTCATTTATTCCAGCTACTTATTTGTGAGATTAAAATTTGTTTTTATCGCCCCATTTATTGACTAATGGTTTTATGCTTGCTCACACAGTATGGCTTTAGAGAAGAGGACAAAAGATATCGCCCAAAAGATCCTACTCGAAGAGGCTGTGCTGCGACGGTCCACTCGTGTTCGGGCCCAACCTCGGGATAACCCCAACATGGCATTCCTCAAATACGTAAACAGGTGGAAGGAGATGTAATTTAGCCAATCAAGACCATACAGTTCAGAAGCTCCGTGAGTCCCGTCAAGTCTGCCAATTGGTATATAATTAGCTATATTATATTAATATTTGGGTAAAACGTATGGATAGTCCCTGTTCCCCTTGCTGTCACAGTATTCCGACTTAGCTCCTGAATTTTTGACTTGGACCTTTTACTCCCTAAACTTTCCCATATATTGCAAATTCCTCTGCAACACAAATTTTTTCTATACATGGCCTTCTTAATACTGTTTCAAGTATTGAAACAAGGAAGCCATTTTACAGAAGGGGTAAATGGTTATTTGATATGAAAAGTTAGATTTGTTTGGCAGCAACGGATGGAATTCCGAGACAAGTTTCTAAGGAAGAAGATTAGACTGCCAATTGCAATACAAGGACTACTCATAGTTTGCCCATAAGTTTATCATATAGTTTTTCTAGTAAGTAATGCAATGGGCACCTTATTATGTACTCTAAAAGTGCAATTGATGTGTGACATTCATGTAGTAGCAAATATCCAGGCTCAAATTCGGCATTTGAAACATGACTCATGAATTGCACTTTGGAGGACTTCATTGACCCAATGGCATTACTGTTTTGTTCTTGCACTCAAATCTAACCGTTGTCTCTTGATCTTGCTAGGATTTCCTACAGGAACCGGAGATGAATATTATTCGTTGATACTTTAGAAAGACTAATCAGCCACTCACTCACTCACTAGCAAATTTGAATTTTGTAATTTCCTTGCCACAAAAGTTCTGAAGTTACTTTTGTTGTAACCTACGCGGATGATAACAATGTAGTTGATTGTCTCACCTATTATCTAGCCACACAGGAGAAAATGTTGTTTGGACCTTGTAGTCTCATCTAGCATTATCCACTGTAGTTATGTCTGATTTGCTTTCTCGTCGTAGAAGTTCGACTAGTATGCGTTAATCTTGCTCTCGATGTGTTCGCGGTATTAGCTTCTCTACTCGCAACATTGCGTGAATGCTCTATATTTTGTATTCGAAATGGCGAGATTGTCATCAAGCAACTCGGGCCAAAGACAAAGGGGTCGTCTCATTTCCATCGGCCGACAAATCCCGTCACTCTCCAGTTGGGTTAGATGCCGATTAGTTGGGAATCTTGAATGATTTTATTACTTCTCATTTAAGTCGAATTATGTCTTTTCCATATGAGAGCCATGGGGTGACCATCTCATTCGGAACATTGTAGATATGTGAAATGAACACTTTCTTTGAACAGTGTTTGGGTGATTTTCATGTGAATCTGAAAAATGTTATAATGTGTTGGTGGTGTGGCTCAGGGCGCGCATCATGCGTGAATCAATCAATACTTGATAACTTTAACGGTATTCTATTTGTAAAAAAATTGTGTACTCTGCCTGTTATCTCTATTTTTGTGTATGTTTGAATCATATACTTAGGCTTCGTTTGGGATTGCGGGGAGATTGCATTACGGGATGTGAGAAAGTATGTTGAAAAAATACTCTTTTTGTTTCCGTACGTTATATTGCGTTCCGCATATCGCGATGAGTTGATTAGGCTATATTTTCTGCGATCCCACCTGTATGCTTTTTCTACAATTTTTTTTTTATCTAATAGTTTTAGATAGGCTTCAATACCAAACTAAGCCTTATACTCGTGTTGCAAGAGGCTCAACCTTGTGACTTCGACCTGTGATGTTCATCACACTGATAAATATTAAGTCATTTTAATTATTAATGGATTTAATCGGGGAACCTGTTACTTCCTTTTTCTCTAAACTATTCTTAGATCTATCCTCTCTCTCTCTCTCAAATTTGCAATGGGGCAATGAGCAATAATTTGTCATTGTAATTTACCATTTGAATTTTAATGCGTTAATTTTTACCATCTAATTAACAATATTAATAATAATTCATGACAGTTTCTAATCTCATTGTGTTGCTCAGACATTTATTCATCATGTGATCACACATAAATAAATCATATTTAGAAGAATATATACAATCAGCTTATATTTTTATGCATTTACCAAACTAAGAGCTTGCTAACAGAATTATGCGTTGTAATTAGGGGTGGCGAGAGGCAATCCAGTCATTGTCATACTTCAACAAATTATTTCGGCCAAAATGAGCTCGTAGATCAAATCACTCTGCTTAAGAACGAGCCCAAGACGGTTGGGAATTCTTTGTACCGCTTAATAAAATACTTAATACTTAACTCAATTTTTCGGCCGACATCGTGAATGTGTTCTAAATTTCAAGCAATTGCTCGCTTCTTTAACTGCAATTTTTTAGCTCGTGTTTGGCTCTCGTTGATACCCTAGTCGTAATGCTATAGTTTACTACTGTGTTAAAAATTGCAAGGTGAGTCACAAAATTTAGATTGTGATATGATATCCCAATACCAGTCCCTTTTTTTTTTTCTTTTTTTTTTTTTTCTTTTTTTTGAAGTGATCACGTGGCTAACCCAACCCATCGCGATAGGCCCAGGCATTTTTTTAAACCCGACCCCCCCCCCCCCCCCCACCCCCAACACAAACACAAACCCTAATCGACCCCTCCTCGTTAGGGTTTTTGCCTCCTCCTCCTCCCACTAGGGTTTTCCTCCGCCGCTCCCTCTTGTCACCCCCGCCACCTCCGCTAATGGCGAGGCCGGGACGAGCTCGCCCCGCGACCCCCTCGGGCTCCGCCTCCGGATCCTCCTCGCGCTCGCGCTCCCGCTCCCGCTCCTCGTCGGGCTCCCGCTCCCGCTCCCGATCCCGATCTCGGTCCTTCTCCTCGTCGTCCTCCCCCTCGCGGAGCGCGAGCTCTCGTAGTCGATCCCCACCGCCTCAGAGAAGAAGGTGAGCTCGCGAGATAAAGCGCTTTTGTAGATGCTTCTCTTGTGATAAGCAGTTAGGGTTTGTAGTTTTAATGCAATGTGTTCTCCTCCAAAGATCTATTGGAAAAAATACTAGTAGTTCTCAGAAATATGCTTTGTTGTACTGTGCAAAACCCTGTTCTTTGAGATTTTTTTTTTTTTTTTTTTTATCCTTTTCGGAGCGAGTTCCATGTTTACTTCAGTTTCGTCAGTGTAAAGAACTTTTAGTACCAAATGAAACCGTAAATCGAAGAGAGTATGATCGATTTGCTTGTGGTGCTTCCAAACTCCAGGGTCAGTAGGAATTTAGTACCTATGCATAGTTTTTATCTTGCATCGTTACAGTAAACGCAGATGTAATTTAGACATTTCATATTAGACCAAAATATTTAACTATGCTATATTTGTTAACTGTTTTGTTTCTTTGTAGTAATTTTCACTATTATATGGTTGTGCATATGCTTGCCTTTGGAAGATATTCATGTGCTTTTAATTTTTATGCTACCGAAGAGTGGTTGCTAGAGTTATGCATTTGCCTGTTTGCGATAATTTAGTAGTATTTGGCCTTTTGTTTTTTCGTAGTGTCGAATATATTGCAAAATCAGCCTTTTGTTTTTTCCAGTCCAACTGGACCAGCTAGGAGAGGTCGTTCGCCGTCGCCTCCGCCTAAAAGAGCTTCACCTCCTAAGAGGGCTTCACCCCCGAGGTAGGAATCTAGTAAAAAGCTCTTTTTATTTCAGTCTTTTGTGATGGTCTTCAAGTTTTTGTTTAAAAAAAATTATGCAATTCATGACGATGCCACTAATACTGGTTCGTATTTGGTTTACAACCTTTCCAGATTAGTGGTTAGGCTGTGGTTTTATAATATCTCTTCTTAGGGGAATAGTGGTCTCTTCTGTTAATAGTTCCTTGCAGTGATGAGTTGTGTTTCTGTAAGTTTATGAAAGTGTTAGATGGACAAAAGTAGTTGTACCTTTTTCAGGATGTAAAACTGGAGATTCATATAATGCTACCAAATATTCGCATGAAAAATGTTGCCCTAGTGCCTTTATTGGCAGGAGCCACGTTCACTGCAGCTTTTATATGCGCGAGATAGTTAGGTCGTTGCTGCAAAGGAAAATGATTTGGGTATGTTAGGTTTAACGTTTGTTTATTGTGAACTTAATTTGTTAATTTGATTGTAAGGTGTCTAAATTGATGTTGCAGTATCTTCTGTTATTTTTACAACATGGGTGATGCTTTACATGATAAGCTGCACTGTTGAATGTGGATGAATTTTTTTCTTCCTTAATATCTTATTGCCCGAGAACTTTCAGTGATAGCATAAGTTTTTGTTTCAGGAAAGCATCACCAATTCCGGAGTCTGTTGTTCTTCACATTGATCATCTGTCGCGCAATGTTAACGAAGCCCATTTAAAAGAAATATTCGGTAAGTACCATTTGGAAGTACTACTTTTCTTTATTATGCTGTTTTATACTTTACTAGCATTTTCATCAACCCATAAAGAGGAGATATTATGAGTTTGGCTGTTCCATTTAAGGTGGACTGTAGATGCCCTTTTCAAGAATTCTTAGACAGAATCATTATTCCTTTCCTTTGACTTTTGTACCCTTTTTTAATTTGCCATTTTAATTTGCCATATCTAGGACCTATTGACATAAGTGTTACTTCAACTGAGACATTTAAGTAAATTCTCTACCATTTGCTTGTGAAATCCCCAAAATTTTGAATATGATAGTTGTGTGTTTGACGGGTAATTTTTGAATGTCTCTTACTCTTGTTAAATGATAGGCGTCTAACATTTTACTCAAATCGCCCAAAATACTTGCATCAAGAAACAACTATTTTACCAGTTTTTCTGGATTTTGCTGATGGCTTTCATTAGAAAACTTGATGTTAATTTATAACTGAGCCTTTTTGTGTGACACAACTAGAGATAATGAGTTTATTGGAGGGCAGTTGTTACATGTGGAGAACAACTTAGATACACGGCACATTCTTTTTTAATTTTCGTTTCGTCGTCCTGCATTTTTCTCCAGTAACTGACAAGAGGTGATTGCTTTCTTGCAGGCAACTTTGGTGACGTTGTCAATGTAGAACTATCAATGGACCGCATTGTAAGTCAGAAGTTTGGTTTATTTGTATTTACAAAAATGCCTGGATTGTTCATGCGAAGCTCACCTATATTTACCTGATATTTAGGTTAATCTTCCTCGTGGTTATGGATATGTCGAGTTCAAGAAGAGAGCTGATGCTGAGAAGGCTCTTCTTTACATGGATGGTGTATGCATTTTATCTCCATATATCAATTAATTGCCAGTTCTTGTTGGTCATCATATGCAACTTGACTTGTACAACTTTTTCTGCAGGGTCAAATTGATGGAAATGTTGTTAGAGTAAAATTTACTTTGGCACAACGCCAAAAAGCTTCCTCCCCTCCAAAGGTGGTTCCGGCTGCTCCGAAAAGAGAAGCTCCACAGAGAGATAAAGCTGTTCCAAGTACTGAAAAGGACGCTCAACAGAGGCCCAGGGAGCGTAAGTAAATTTACGACTTCATGGATGACCTGTTTTCTTTTTAGTTCTGCTGTGGGTATTTGCCTCTTTAAATATTTTGGTGCCATCTGCTTCTTTCAGCTGTGTCTATATTTTCTACCTTGTATCTCTCATTTCCTTTTTGTTGGCTTGTGATTTATTCATCTAATTGGGTGATGAACGTGGCTTGAGCTTCATGTTTCAAAATATTTAGTGGCTATACTTCTTTTATAGGCCACATTCTGTGTACTGTTCTCTATCGTTGGCCATCACTTTAAATCTATGTTGGTTATTATATGATTAATCTGACCTAGGATTTTTCTTATCTTCAAGTGTATCTACGGAACTTCCCCTTTTTTCTGCTTGTTGCCTCGTTCTTTCATGTTTATGTACTATGCATTCCTGTAATAGAGTTTGATTTCTGTTCTTATTTTTCGTTTTTCATTATCAGCTTCTCCGCGGAGGAAACCACTTTCTCCTCCACGGAGGCGATCTCCTCCTCCAATCCGCAGGGGGCCTGATTCACCGAGGCGTAGACCCGAGTCATCTCCTAGACGTCGGCCAGAGTCTCCTCCTATTCGTAGGCGGATAGATTCCTCTCCAGGTCGACGTGGCGAAACACCACCTCCTCGGCGAAGAGCAGCATCCCCCATTAGAAGACGTTCTCCTTCACCGGGTCCTAGAAGGAATAGATCACCTCTCCGGTTAGTCACATTGGCTGTGTACTTTTTTATCTATAATACTGACTGTACTTTTGTATATAATCTGTAAATACAGACCTTACCTGAACTTTTGGAGCATTTTTAAATGAGTACAGGAACTTAAATAGTTTTGATTTCATTACATGACTTTACTGCAATTTTTTTACTCAAGTACCCAACTTAATTGCTTTTTTTTTAATCTTAGTTCTTCATGAGAACTTGACAATATTTTGTAGTTATTTGTAATTATTTTGATGGAATATTCTTTCACTTAATGACTTGTTTTTGATAGAAATTTCAAAAGTGGATGTAATGAAACTTTCAGATTGTAAAATGAAAATTTTGAAGTTCAAAAGCCATTTCAAAATATGCTGTAGTTCAGGTAGGGTTTGTATATTTTCACCTATAAAATATGTAGCTTGAATTTTATGGATGTTGGTGCTGATGGATCTTCATATGAATAGGATTTCTCCTAGAAGAGGCCGTGGAAGTCCACTCCGCAAGCGATCGCCGATGCCTCCTAGGAGGCGGTATGTTACTCTACATGAAGCTTTTGACCTTGCTTTATTTTAGATTGTCTAGTGAAGATTAAATTCTGTCATGTAGTATGCTATCTCATTGTACTAAAATGGGGATTGTGAAGCAATTGTAGAAGACCAGCCTGCTATACAAAGAGCATCTCACCCTTTTTAATTTTATGCTTGGCATGATTTTCTCCGCAAACGTTCCTTGACATGCTTTTTCCCTTTTTTACCATGAAAATAGCATTTTGTTTTCTCTGCGACCACTGCAGTTAGACTTCATATATATTTTTTGAAGCTGGCATTTCTCTTGAAAAGAAATTGAGCTGGCATTTATCTTATGTCGTTTTCTTCAATCTGCATCGCTTGTTCCAGATCACCACCTCCAAGACGCTTAAGAAGCCCACCAAGAAGGTCACCACCACCTCCTCGTCGTCGGACTCGATCACCTCTTCGTAGGCCTGTTCGTTCCCGATCTAGATCAATCTCCCCTCGCAGGTAACAGCTAAGTTGGATGCGTCACAGCTTTTTAAGGCCTAGTTTGGTAACGTGGCAGCCGAAAGCACCATTTTTTATACTATAAAAGACTCAAAACATCTAAAAGCGCTTACAATCTTCTGTCCCCTAATGCTTTAAAATTATGGTTCCAACTGCTACCAGAGAAGCATGCAGCCATATGCTTCTCTGATAGCGGTTGCAACCGCAATTTTATAGTATAAAAGAAGAAAACATTGAGAGTGCTTTTGAAATTTCTAGGTCTTCTATAGTATAAATATAGTGCTTTTAGCCACCGTATTATCAAACTATGCCTTAGTCAGTTTGGATAGACACTCAGAAGCCATTATATTTGAAACTGAAGTGTTTTGGTTTGAATTGCTTTCAGAACGTAGTTCCTGAAAGTCTTTCTTTGAAGCCAAAATTTTCTGGTTTCATTTGTGGGAACATTACTAGACCGAATATTCGCTTTTCTTGTGTATATTCATATCTGCCTCATGTTTGTAAAAGCAGGGGACGAGGGCCGCCGCGGCGTGGAAGGTCGGATTCATCGTTTTCTGCATCGCCCAGTCCTCGGAAGGTAACAAATTTTCCGAGTTCTCAAACTGCAGATTCTGAAACTTCTGCTTCCAGACTTCGTCTGGAAGCGCACACAAATTCCAACATCTTGAACTGCATGAATATTGATCGATTTAATAATACCTTCTTCTATCCCAGGGACCTCGAAAAATATCAAGAAGCCCAAGTCCTAGGAGGTAGCTTATGTTCCCTCTCTTCCTCTCGCTTCTAATTCATCTCGAAGAGATGTGGTATGTTCCTCTCTTTGCTCTGCTTTTGTTCTTTCCCCGCCCTTAAATGTCTTTTGGTGGTGTTTAGGCCTCCTAGAGGAAGAAGCCCCAGTAACAGCCGCAGCAGCAGCTCGCCCGCCCCTCGGCCGAAGTAAGCGCTTCGTTGGTCGTGAATCTTCTTCGGTAGGTAAGACCCTCTCTCTCCCTCTCTCTCTCTCTCTCTTTCTTTCTCTCTCTGTCTCTCCTGTGGTTTGTGTGTTGCTGCGAAGCAAGATCGTAGAGATTCTGCGGGTGGTTCTGCGGGTGGAGCTATGCAACCATGCGAAGGTTGAAGAGCAGAGTGAAAGCTTTTGTCGTTTCCGAACCCTTGCAAATGGTCTACTCTGCTTCTTGAACACTGTATTGTGGCTTTCTAAACTCGGTCGGTGATATTTAAACACTGGAACACTTTTTTTTTAAGTAACTCGGTATGTACTGAAACTGCGTGAAATCTCCGAGAAGCAGAGCTTGTCTAACTTACTCGCAAGATGATTTTCTACTTCTTCGCTCATTTAATCTTTCGGTGGTTTCCTTTGCAGTGAACTTTTTTCTTCTTTTATTTCTCTTTTACCGAATCAGATCTCAGATCTTTGTGCTTCCTGTGAACTATGCTTAAGTTGGCCTGTGGAACGTACGTCTTTATTTTATTTCATGTTATTTTTTCATTTCGGTGGAGTATCGTGATTTTCTTCTGAAAAGCTGCTTTTTCAGGAATTGGTTATATATACTGTGCAGTTTAATATATGATTTAGATGATGGCTTTTCAATGGTTAATTGGGTGTTTCTTTAAACGGAAACCGGTTTATAGTTAAAAAGACTCCCTTTAGGTGAAAGATGTTATCAGTTCAATCCAATCCAAAATCGAGCGGGTAGTATTACATTTCAAATTTAAATAAACGCACAGCATTCACCAAACAAACCGAGAAAAATGGCTCACTTCATATGAAGAGGAACTCATCCTTCTCTGCACCATCATATGAATTGTGCTGACTTCTTTTTAGCTCCTAACCATCATATGAAACTTCTGAATCATCAGCATGTACTTGACAGATGATAGATACCATATTAAGTTCTCGCCCACCATGCGATATTATCTGCGCACACAGTTGTTCCGTATATCTACACAAATGAAAGCACCCAGATATTATAGCAAGGATCTGTACCACGGGCCGTGAACCCACCCCGATATCGTCGCCATTTTAACAAGAATTTCAGCTGCCCTCGCCACCTGATCCGTTAGCACCCCGGCCCCGACTCGCCGTAACGCGGCATCAGCCAACCTCTGCCCACCACCGTCACCGCCTCCGCCGCCGAGCACGGCCGCTCGAACCGCCAAATATACCGACCTCGATACCTTCTCGAAAACAGCATGGCCGCTCTGCAAGCTCTTTATCAGCATCCGCGCCATGACTTCCTTCGTGCTCTGAAGCTTCGCTTCCGGAAACAAGTCATTTAAGCAGCTGGCCATCGTGCCGGCAATCTCTTCGACACCAGCGTTGGCCGCATTGCCCAATAAGAGTACTGCAAGCTTTTGGACAAATTCCGATATTAGTCTTTCCAAGTCCGCAGCAGGGGTTATCGCGTTCTCGCTGATGAGAATTTGCCGAAGGACCAGGATGCTGTATACAAAAGCAAATTCATTTAATCCTCAAGAGATTAATGAAAAAAAAAAATCCGCATTATGGTTTTAAGTTATAAGCTCTTAAATTGAGAATTGCTATCAAGCTGTAGAAAATAAATTTGGAAGTTACGAGCCCCGAATGAAAGATGAGCTACTACTACTCCACCTCGTAGTGACGACGATGATTTGTTGATACTGGCTCTGAATGGATCTCAGTCGCAAGGCATTGAGCTTAAAAGTTTCAGGCACTGATTGCACGGTCACCCCCTCTACGCCGCTAGCAAGTTTCAGCAATCCGAGCCTTACCATCAAGTCGACTTTCTCTCCGTCGCATTCCGGCAGTTCATTATTGCCTGCTAGATAGAGATTGCATAAATGGAGAAAGGTTCGGGCGAAGAGGACGAGGAAAGTGTTGCGGGAAAAAAAGGGAAAAGGTTAGACACACCTGAAGTGTCGACATGGGGAAGGGCTTCCTTTCTCGAGATTCTACCACCTGTGCGGAGGGTCGTAACAAGAGGAGGTTGGACCTGCTAAAACAGACCGTTTAGTACCCTTGTAATTGTATCTCCAGAAAGAATACTTGAATAAATGAACATTAATGATCAAAAGGCCTCGATTCTCACTAGTAACGAAAATTATTGTGTTTCAAGCATACTGATGAACATGGGGGAGCAGAAACTCACTTGATCTGTCGACAAGGCAGAAAGAGACTCGAGATGTTCATTCCACTCTTCTTCCAAGGTGTTCTTTAGCGATGAAATCCACTGCACAGTTAACGGGAGAGAGGTTGCCGCATCAGAGGGAGGTCCGTAGCGCTCGGCAAAAGCTGTCTGCAGATACTCCAATCCAGCTGATCCTTTTATGATTGGTTCCAGAAGCTGTATTCGTGCTTTGCTTACTTCTCTTTTCAGTTCCTATTAGGTATAAAAAGGCGTAGTAAGATCTTAAGATCATAAACTGTCAAGAAGTTACACACGAATTCCTAATATTTTATGCAAAAGTAGAGTAAAAATGAAGGTACTTGACCTCACAAATGCTACTTCAAATATAGTGAAATTTCATAGTCAAAGTGATTTTAGATATAAACCTGTATCTCTTCCAGAATAAACTGAAGACCTTTAATCATTGAAACTATGCACATGCTTTGTTTTCCATCATTTGATAGGGAAATTTCCACCAGTTCACTTAATAATTTCTCGTGAGCCTTTCTCATCTCATCTTCATTTGCAGGAGCAGAGAGTTTCTGTAGCATGGCTAGCGAGTACTCCAAAACCTTTCTTAGATAATATGGGTCTTCAAAGCCTGACTCTAGTATCTTTTCTCATAGAAACAAGCAGAAAAGAACAAGCAAAAATATAATAGTAATGAACTTAAATCCAAAAAATAGGATAAGAGGCGAATCTAATACAAATGAATTCGGCAAGCTTACCTGAGACAAAATGTCAAGGTCGATGCTGTTGGTAATTTCCTCTCTCCAACTCTGAGGGGCCAAATCGCACAATTCGTCCCTTACCTCCTTAACAAGGCCCAATATTCGACTATAGTCAGGTTTATCTCCTTTCATAGACTCCACAACTCCATCCCAGAAAGCCTTCTCCATCGTCTCCTTGACTTTTGCCTGGTAAATACAGGGCAACATCATATGAATATGAGAATATAAGTACTAAAAGAGAATTAAATAACTAGACTTACATATCAATACAATAAAGACAGTTCTGTAAACAAGAATTCGCACATTAAGGCAGTAATACAAAATCTTTAAAACTTCAGTTTATGTCGAATTTAATAACTTGCCAAAATAATAGAGAGACTGCAACGCGTCGCTATAATAACTTGCCACACTAATTCTTTTCAGACCCAACTAATAATAGCCAACGTACAAAGCTATACCACCTTATACCCAGATCATTCTCCTACATCACAAATAGCAGTATCTTGTCACTAATCCAGTTGCAAAAAATTCCTCCTACATCACAAATAGCAGTATCTTGTCACTAATCCAGTTGCCTTGAATATACCACTTTAAGAAATATTGCAAGGTGAAGTATTTATACTTCGTCTCGAAGTGGATATTACTATCTGTGATAGGTTCAAGCCATAAAACTAGGGGTTGTTCTTTTGCTAATCAAGAGTGGCGAATATTCTGCAAAAAGCCTTACTAACCTTGAAAATCTCATCAGTGCCACCGACATCAAGGTTGTCGGGAGAAGCATCATGGTTCCCATGGACGATCTCATTGACAAGAAGTTCATTCTCAGCGGGCGACCTTTTTCCTATCGTTTGATTTGATTGCAAATCTACAACTTCGGTATCTGTACCGCTAATCTGAGGTGAAGGAACACTCCCGAACAAAGAACGAACAATACTACTCAATTTTTCAATGTTGGCACTAGAATGCTCCTCAGGAACAGAAGAGTTGACTTCAACGAATTCGGATCTGGTGTTTGAAAGGGAAAGTTCTATCTGCTCAATGTCCGCATTGCCGCTCAGGTGTTGCACTTTCTCCCTCGGTAGTTTCTGGCCTTCAATAACCTAAAATAGCGAGTAACCAAAAATATTTCAAACAACAAATCTTTGGCAAAATAAAGATAAATAACAATAAAAGGAATGTGGAACAATACCAAGAATAGCACAAGAACATATACCAACAATTATAAAAATTTCAGGAGAAAAGAATGTAAATCGCAAATAAAACTTCATCTCAAGGCGATTGGATAGAGAAATAGAACACGCTAAGGAATAACAAGTACCAATAGTCAGAGCAGTAAATCAAGTTGTGTTCTAAGACTCGGTATATGAATCACTGATGGCCTGTTGGACCTAGGGTGTACTGTGTAGTCACTCGATGAAGTGTTGTTTAGGTAGTGCTATTAGGGAGACGAAATAAACTAAATCCCCCCATGGCTTCTATTTGCAGCAGAAGCAGAAGCTTCAAGTTCAAGGTTATGCCTCGGACTTGAAAAACCTCATTTCAACTTCTTGCCAAAGCAGAAGCGCAGGCTTCTTTGTTTGCCAAATGCCCTATTAGAGGTGGTTGTAACTGAAAACAGAAAAAGAAGCAGAAGTGGGGCCAAACATACATGTTTTTGGTTCCAGGCACAGTTACTGCTAGCAAAGCTTCTAGTAACACAAAAAAGTTTGGATCTGCTACTGCAGTGGGAAGTTAAAATGTGATTCTGGGCATATAGATTACTCATATTAGAACAGGAAAGCAAAACAAAAAAAGAAATTATCACTAACATCCAACCACTGCAATCATAACAGTACTATTTGTCCAAAACAATGTTTTGTTCACCCAAGATTTTGAACTAAAAGGAAAGCAGTTAAAACAAAGCATTATTAAGCTAATCTATGAACAATCAATAAAATTACCAAACCTGTGCTTGCATGGCGTTCATATCATGACTAACGTCGCATTCCTTTCCTTCAGAAGTTAGCTTACATGCTCGCATCATCGATAGCTCTAGTTCACACGCAGCTCGTACAAGATCTTTCTCGAGGGATTTGGCATCTTTTACTTTCCATATCACAAAGCGGTACAAATAAGCTCGCCATGCTGCATCAAAAGCTGCCAACTGGGATCTGAATGTCTTTTGGTGGCCACTATTTGGTCCATCGAGTATAATCTTGACCAATAACCCGAATTCCTGAACAAAGTTTATAGCCGATTCAATCAATAAACTCTCTCGCTTGCCGTGTTCACTGAAAACGGCATTTGGGTGACCAAGTATCATGTAAGCACAGAGCACTGCTCTCACTGGATATCTTAACAACTTATTTTCTTTTGTACTCCTAGCTGTTTTCTCTGTTATTCCTCTAGCTTTTGCTTTGCCAGCTGGCACTCTTTTATTGGGGGATGTCAGGTGCTTGAGCAGATGATCAATGTTCTCTGGAGTGGACAAATTAGATGACTGAGAGAGAAGAAAGCGACTCTCCAACCGATCAAGCAATGCTTTTGTGGTCTGAAGCACGATGGGTGATTCAATGAGGAGAGCCAATTGTTCAAATGGGATGGACTTAACAGAGTTCTCATTAATACCCAAATCTTCGTAAGCTCTAGTCAAAGTAAAGGTAGTTCCTTTTGATGTCACAAACTTTCTCCAGCAACTAGACAGACAATAAAATGTCAGAGAAAAAAAAATCAAGCCAACACATAGTGATAAAACCATAAATACCAAGTTTATGTAGTGATACACACCTTGCTAACTTTCTTGCAAGAAGATCTCCATGGCTGATCCAATTAGAATGGGCACTGCTATGTGGGCTACCTTTCAGTCTCAGATATTCTGCTCTCTGACTCTTTGCCTGAAGACACTTGGCCAATTACTTGTTTGTTAGAACAGAATATATCAACTAAGTTTATCTTCTAATAGGCCTTCTAGAAGTGAAGTTGATCTGCTGTAATCTTGAGGATCATTTTGTATTAGCAACATATTTGATAAATGTTAGGTTTAAAGTACATTCGCAACAGACATTCTTATGTAATCATGTCGGAAAGGTGCCAAAAGCATATAGAAGCAAAAAAAAAAAAGGAAAAATGAAAAGCTATGAACCCACTTGGTTATGTTCATTTTCTAAACTTGTTCAATATGAAGTGGCAGACAGCAGATTGTTTGCAATCTATCAGTCTGTTTTGGCAGAAAAAGATTAAATTTAGATGTCAATTATCGCTTCTTTGATTTCTTTCAAAGAAGATGAGTTTGCAAGCTAACCAACAATAATAAAAATAGATAAGCTCATATGCCGGTGCATTCCATATCGCACAAATTTAAAAGTCTACGAAACAAAAAAAAAAAGAAAAAAGAAAAAAAAGAAAGTAGCCAAAAGAGGATTAGAAGTTTCATACCCTTTGAAGCCTGTTTTCTAACTCTTGTTTCATTTTTCTCCTCTCAAGTTCCCTTTTATTGAATATAAATTTGGCAATGCATCGAGCTTGAATAACTCTGGCTTGAGCCCTTCTCTTCTCAGCTTCCAACAGTCCCATTCGTTTCTTCTCGGCTGCAGCACGCTTTTGGAGGATAGCTGAATAAACACACTCCTTATACTTGTTTTCTCGTACTAATCTCTCGATCAAGCATCTAGATGTTCTCTCCTTGAGTGCTGTGCGTCGCTGCATATAAGCATTAAGAAGGCGCATACGGTTTGCCTCAGCTTGTCGAGCTCGAGATTCAACTCTTGTATCCAACTCTTTCCGTTCCTCCTCAAAACGGGTCTTAACACCAATTTTAGCAGCTACCCGAAGCTCATCTAACCTGGCTAATCGCTTTCGTTCCTTTGCCAATAGGCTTAATCTGTGGTTGAATAGACATACAATGTCACAATAAATTAATAATTTCATCATCATTTTTCCCTTCTAATGTACCATAATAAAGCAGGAATCTTACCTTCCAGGCGAAGAAAAGAGAAAATTCATCTTTACAGTAAGTTAGAACTTCCGAAGAAGGGTAACATATACATCCCAGTAGAAGTACTTCGAGCCAAAGGCATTATCAGAAGTGAAAAAGAAATATGCCAAAACTCAGATTACTGTCCAATGCAGCATAGGCTTAAAGTACAATCAAGTCTCACAACCCAAATTAGTTGAGTAAATGTTGATGTGTCGCTAATGTGAAAATGATATTGCAATATTGTGATTGATAACATGACAATAATTAAATATGCCACATTAAGTCGTCATCAGCGATACGTCAATATGTAATCAACTAAATTGGGTTGTGGGAAAGTTCGAGTCAAAAATTGCAACAAATTAAAGTTTAGGGACCAAAGTGCCACGCGTCTCATAGTTTGAGGACCAAAAGTGTAATTTATCCGGGCTTATATGTTTTATGGTTGACTACCTTTTCTGCTCAGCTGCAACAAGCTTTGCTTCGAGACGCTGACCAAGATCTTCCTCTTGAGATGTACAAGAAGAACTCCTTGGTTTGGTCCTTGCTTTGCAAGACAACAGCTCATGGAATCGCTGTCAAAACATGCAATGTCAGCATGATTTACAATATTCTAGCAACATAAAAGGTTAAATAAATAAGTTAAGGACGAGAGATTAAAAGCATGGAAACTAGAACCGTAATTAATAAAACACTTGCTTGCAGAAATATGTAAAGAAACAAAAAGAAACGAGGTTGTCTCGGTGTTTTCTTCCGATTATGGTTTCCTGCTTATCCTACTTGGTTGGTTGTTTTAGTGCATATTTTGTTTCTGCGTCGATGCAATTTGCTTTGGCTTTTGTTTGCTATCTACTACCGGTCTGGTGTTGTTAGGCAATATATTGTGTTTGCGTGCTCAGTTGCTGTCCTGCGTAGATGTTATTGGTTTCTGATGCAAATTTCTTTTGGTCCTTCTTTTAACATAATTTCTATACTTTGATTATATGATTTTTTTTTGTATATAAGCATTTTAGATGTTGTAGATCACACCCTACTTGATTTTGGTTTGATGGCAACTACAGTTGAATTTCACACTCGGATAAACGATGTGTAGCTTGATCCTGATGCATTACTCCATAGATTTATTACATTACATGTAAAGGGAACTCCATAAGCCTACACACTCAAACCACATACAACATTTTGAAACAACCGCCTAAATCTGTACAACTCAAAGCTCCAAAAATTCAAATTGAAGCCAAATAACTTGAAGAACCAGAACAGAACCGGATTTTGAGAACCAGATAACCTCAATTTAAAGTCTAAAAACTAAACATTTTGCAAAATTGAGGAGAAATTAGGGCTAAATTGTACCTGTCTCCGAAGATCTGCTTCCCTGAGCTTGGCCTCGATCTCTTCGACGCTCGAAGCGGAGCCACTCCTCGCCTTGACGAGCCTCCGCCGGAGCCGCCTCGGCACCTTCGCCGGCTCCGCCGCCGATGACGACGACGACGACAGGGTCTCCGCCGGGAAATCCATTGCCACCGCCGCCGGGAAATCCACGCCCCCGCCGGGATCCATCACACTCGTCCACAACCACACACGATCGAAACGAGAGCGAGGAGATTAGGGTTAGGGTTCGATCGAAATCAAATGTGTAGGAGAATTCGATCGATCGAGCGATCGAGATCGAGAGAGAGAGAGAGAGAGGGTTTTGGAGGGGAAATGGGTGAGAAAAGAGGAGGGTGCGAAAGGAGAGGGGTTAAAATGTAAGAATAGTCATTGCATTTCATGATATTGCATCACAGTCCCTGAAAACTTTTTTTTACTTAAACCAATTATAGTTTCTAGAAGTTTCTCGGTTGCCATATTACACTACCGGTCCCTAAACTTGTAGCTTCGTTCCTTTGGGTCCACAAACGTTTAAAAATATTTCACTTTAGTCCCTATATTCATGGAAAAATATTGCACAATTTTTAAATATGATTCCACTATTTTTAAATACTTTTTAAAAGCATTAAGATACCAAGGTTAATCTACAGCAACACTTACATTTTTATATTTCTCACTATGAGTAGGTCTTGTGTGCCGTTAGGAGTACGGAGGTCTCTGTGCTCCTAAGCCGTTTTCGATTATGGAGTTTCCGAATTGACGATCAGCACCGTTAGATTTGATCTAGCGTATTTTAACTGTCTAGAAAATAATTTTTGTGATTTTTCTGTATCATTTTCCTAGCGATCGAAAGGATTCAAAATCAACAATGTTTAATGGTTGATGTATACCGTTTGCAAGTTTAACGGTGTAGAAGTATTCAAATCAGATAACTTTTTGATAGAAAATTCTTTATGCTATTTAAAGCAATATCAATATGTTTCGATCGTTAGGTAAATGATATTGAAAAGTCATAAAATTTATTTTCTAAATACTTCAAATATGCTAGATCAAGTCTAACGGAGTCGATCGTCGATTCAGAAACTCCATTATTGAAAATGGTTTAGGAGCACGGAGGCCTCCACGCTCCTAATAGCATAGAAGACCTACTCTCTCACTATTTTAAAAGCATTAGTAGAAGCGTGCACCTATAATTTCATTAATTTTACGAAAAAAATTTACTACGCGGATCCAACTTATAAATCGTGTTATTTAAATAATTTTTTGATTGATTAAGAAAGTTATTTAGTGATTGAGAAAGAATATATAAACACAAACGCTTCTTTGTAGAGATTCTGCGCCCCATTTTAACCTGCATAATTTATGGATAATACTATAAAATTAACTCAAAACAATAATTTATCTTCTAATCTAATAAATAAATTAAACTTATGCCCTTGGGGACTTTAAATGGAGAAGTGATATTAACAAACTTGGTTTAAATAGAAACATACCATATTCATTAAATCGACTCAGATTCAGCCAGTAAATAATAACGAAAAATAATAAAATTGTTCGGAATTTACCGTAAAATTTTATTTAGTTCACTGAACTTTAATTTATTTCAATCAAAGTATCGATATTTACTTTCTATTTTAATTAAGCCATTTGAAAAAAAAAAAATTTATTTAGTTTTTCTAAATTTATAACTATATAATGATTGATTCAGTTGCCAATAAGTCCCATATATATATATATATAACAGTAAATATATATTTTTTGTTTTCATGGATATTTTTTTTTTAAAAAATATTTTTTAGCAATTGCGTGTGGAATTAATCAATCAAACAAGCTAGAACATAAAATCCTCTGCCGTATTAACCAAAGTTATTTAATTCACAAATTTTTCATAATCTCATGACTCTGCAAATTAAAGTCCTCTTTAGATTTATATTTTGTGATTTAGATGTGGCTTAATAATAAAATAAAGGGGCAATATATTGTAATTAATGTTATATAGAATTTTCATATTTTGTGTAATTAATGATTATTTGGATACACACTATTTGAGGAAGGTGAGTGGATCTATTTTTTTAGCCCTTAAATTAATTAGAATTTTGATCTTGTGAATAATATAGTATCAGAGTTAATTCTAAACCTTTTTCTTCTGTTAGATCATAAATTCAATCTCATCTTTAATATTTTACAAGTTGAATTTTCACATAATATAATATAATAAGTTAAGTTTCTATTTTCTATCTCGCCTATCAATTTTATGTGCTTTAGGTGAGTGGACCTTTTCCATTAGATGGAAACATAGTGAATTGTAAATATTCTTACAAAAGTTCTAATGTTTTCAGATATATCTCTGCCGTTAGAATCCAATAGAAAAGTTTAATTAACCATAGGTTAAATACTTTATCCTAGTTAATTTTTGATATCTTTATCCTCTTATATTATACTGTTATAATTTTTAGAGAAACATATTTGTGATGCTAAAATTGAAAATATAAATAATTCTTTAACGATTCTCTAACGGTAACAAATCAAAAACATATATATGAAAATATTAGGACTTTTGCAGGAATAATTTATTAAAGTTGAACTTTATAGTGATATATTTGTAATTCACTTTGTAGGAACCTGTATACAATTAACCCTTTATTTAATAATGCATCCAAATATGTCAATAAAAAATTAAAAAAATAAAGTAAAAGGAAAATTTGTAATATCGCTTCGTTTGAAATTGCGGAGAGATTGCGTTACGTGCGGTGAGAAAGTAAGGTACGTTGAAAAAATACCACGTTTCTTTCTGTACGTAATATTGCGTTCTGCATATCACGATAAGTCGGTTACGATATATTTTCTGCTACTATTTTTCGCAACTCTGTTTTATCTAATAGTATTAGGCTTAGTTTGGTATTGAGGCCTATCTAACGCTATTAGATAAAATAGAGTTATGGAAAAAGCATATAGAGATATACTTCTGCGTTCTCCAATGGGACTGTAGAAAATATATCGTAACGGATTCATCACGATATGCGGAACACAATATTACGTACGTATTTTTCCAACGTACCTTTTCATCCACCGCACGTAATGTAATTTTTTCGCAATTCCAAACGAAGCCTTAGATAAACTTCAATATCAAACTAAGCCTAATGCGCAGTTGATTCAACGCAAAGTGGACGACCCACGGAAGCCCAAATTTGTCAAAGTATACGCGTTCAATCCACTTTGAAAATACAAGAAATTCTAGAAGGATTAGGTTGGTCTAGTACTTAGTAAATTTCTATGGACATATATATGTGATATCACAAAAGGCTAAGGCTTAGTTTGGTATTGAGATCTATCTAACGTTATTAGATAAAATGGAGTTGTAGAAAAAACATATAGGGATATGCTTCTGTGTTTTTCGGTGGGAACGCAGAAAATATATCGTAACCGACTCATCGCGATATGCGAAACGCAATATTACGTACGGAAACAAACGGAGGAACGCAGTCTCCCTGCAATACCAAACGAAGCCTAAATGAGCTATATACTTGTTTAAGTATATTTAATCGTAAATTTCTAAGGATTAGGGCGCACGACGATATTGCATTTTTTTTTTTAATCTTTGTTAAAGAAAATTATTGACAAAAAAAAATTAGTCTATACTCAGTTCAAAATTATAGAGAAATTACAGTAAATAATTAATATCATATTCTGCATATCACACTAAATCAAATATATATAATATATTTTTCATGGTCTAAACAGAAAATGAAGAAATAGCTCTCATTAAATAAGAAAGAGTTTGTTAACAAGGTAATAATTAATTAATCAAAGTACGTGGAAAAAAAAAGAATAAACTTCAAATATCACCCGTATAGTTTCATATTTTTTTATTTTAATACTCTGTAATTTAAAGTGTATTAATTTAGTACCCTATGGTTTTATTTTTTTTGTTTTCGTGAGCTCATCCTCCGTTAACATTTGGTCAAATTATATACAAAAAGTTTTAGATAATCCACTTAGGCTTACCGAATATTCACTTTAGTGCCTTTTAATTTTAACTTTGTAATTGATTTAACGAAGAAAAAAAAAGTGAAGGAAATAATAAAAAGGAAAAAAAAAAAAACTACTGATTATTAAATTGACACACTTTAAAATAAAGAGTATTAAAATAAAAAAAAACAAAATATTAGAATTTTTTTTTTTAAAAAAAAAAAGGAAAGAAACAAGTCCACAAGTCCAAGAAATCAAAAGAATAAATTGAAGAGAAGCTTCAATTTTCCAATATTGCACTTGTTGCTTTTTGACTTGTGATGTGTAATTTCCACCCATCAAATATACATGGGGCAATTTCATCATTACCCTCTCAAATATGTAAATACCGTAGATATCCCTGCAAAGTTGAAAATATCATACATATTCCTTCAAATGCAAAAATTTTCACAATTACCCTTCGTTCTAACGGCTGTTATTATAACCATGGTTAAAGTTTGATTAAATAAAGGTTGAGTTACAAAATGACTAATTTAGCCCTAAAAGGGTTAGGTGTTATTTTGATAGCAAATAATTAAGGGGCAATTTCATAAGTACCCTTCTAAATTTTAAAAATAACATCTCTAGCACTAATTATGAGTGGGTAAAAAATAAAAACCCATCACCTATAGATCATTTTGAATTAAATCCCTTTAAGTTTTATTTTTTAACATTAAGAGACTTTGAACTATCAATTTTTCTTTATTTTGACTTTACCTGGGGAGGTATTTGAATTCTCGTAAAACAGCTCCGAAATATTACATGTTTTTTTAAATAGTTAATGTTGAATTTTACTATGGACAAAATGGCATTATAACTATGTATAATTTAAAAGCGAAAAATCATAATGAGATTTAACTATTACACTTAATAGACTACATGTCTTTAATTGTAATATTTTAAAAATAATGTTAAATTATTATGTGATTCAAATGTTAAAAATTGATCAGATAATTATTATTCTTAAATATTACATGTTTAAATTGTTGATAGGGATAAAATTGGTATTTATAAAATATTGGATGACCACTCGACGGAAAGTTAACCTTTATAAAGAGTATTTGTGAACATTTTTTATTTTAAGAGGGGTACTATTGATGACATTTTCTAGTTTAGAGGGTTATTTATGAAATTATGATTTTTCAGAGGGGTATTAATGAAATTATCCCAATATATATATATATATATATATATATATATATATATATATATATATATATATATATATATATATATATATATATATATATATATATGGGTCAAATGCATACAGGTCCCAAACATAGTCAATTGCGGCAATATCTCGCAAAAGCGAAACTAGGTAAGATGTCCCCGCAAAAGTCCAAAAGTATGCAGATATGTGCGGGGCATATCTGCAGAATATTTTGCGAGATATGTCCCGCAAAAGGCACGGTAGGAACATATCTGCATACTTTTGACTTTGCGGGGACATCTCACCTAGTTTCGCTTTTGCAGAGATATTTCCGCAATTAACTAACTATGTTTGCGACTATATATATATATATATATATAAGGCTTTGAGAGATCTAGTAGTGCATGCACTTCTGATATATATAGAAAGAGTTACTACTTCTTTTACTACAATTCAGTGATGAAGAGAAGCGCTTTAAAAGCCGTGCTGGCCGTGGCAGCAGCAGTGGTGGCGGTGGCGGCGGCGGCGGCGGGGCTGAGCCCGGAGGCCTGCAAGGCGGAACGCGCGGCCGGAATCAACGCGTGCAAGCCGTTGGTGTACGGCCAGCCGCCGAGCCTGCAGTGCTGCCAGTGGCTGCGGGGGGCGCACGAGGAGTGCGTCTGCCCGGAGATCACGCCGAAGCTGGCCGCCCTCATCGATGTCGGCCGGGCCGTCAGGATCGTCGAGAGCTGCGGCCGGCAGGTGCCCCACAACTACAAGTGTGGCAGTAAGTCGAATTCCCCTTACTCGCGCCGTAAGAAATGCTACTTGCATGCGCTTACGTACAGATGCGCATCTTATACTCCACTCATCTTAAAGTTCATAAAATAAAAAATAAAAAAAAATTGGTATACCCTTTATGTGCTTTACCGCATTTTCACTTTAGTATCATATAATTTTAACTGCATCATTTAAGTATTCTGTAGTTTGATTACAGGATTAAGCTCTAAAATAGTTTCAATATTTTCTAAGAGGTTTTATACGAACGGCAAATAAGAAATGTTGGTGACGGTAAAGAGATATATTGAAAAAGACCAAAAGTCAAAGTACTTTTTGTGCCCCTGACTTTAAAGGCAAATAAAAAAATCAGTGATAATGGAAGGGTATATTTGAAAGGACAAAATAGTAATTTTACAGAGATAACAGAGTTAATTTACAGATTTTAACTCTGGGGGTATATTAGAAATAGGTTGGAACATAAAAAGAGTATTTTCAATATTAGGGTAAATCGAAAAATCAAAAACCTTTCAGAAATATATAAACAATTGTTCCTTTATTTTTTGAATCGAGAGAAGCTGTTACAAAAGCAAGACCAAACGGCGACAAAATTTTAGTTGTATGCTAAGTTTATGCTGCTAATTTGACAAGGTCCATCCTTTTTTGTGTGGCTATGATTTTTTTTGATTTGTTTTGACATTTTGTAGGTATCACCACTCCCTGAAATCTGCAGAGTAGAAGAATATGCAGAGACTAGTATGGGGACAAAGCATGCAAGAAGATCATAAACTAGTAGTAGTATGAATAAATCTGCATGGAAAAAAATACTGGTGTGATTTGCCTGTTTATTAGCATCTGATATATGATTAATAAAGAGAGAGAGAGAGCATATGATTAATGGATTGAACTAAGATTGTATTGTCTGAAGGATATCAATAAGAAAATTAAATTCTCGTGTTGGCTCGTTTATTAATGTTAGCCGAAACGAATGAAATTGTGAAGTACAAATGTTAGGAATTTCTTTGCGTCATGATAAAAATAATTAGATTGGTAGACACTTAATCTACTGTTGCAGCTGTGACGATAAATTTTTGCACGCGTTCGCCTCGTTTATTAATTGCCGATTTGCACACCAATGGAATGCTAACGAACAATAAATTAAAAATAATTAGATTAAATATATATAAAAAATAAATTTATCAAATATTATCTATTAGACTTTGATCTAATAGTTGAAAATTTACATATAAATAAGTCTTTTTTATAATTAAGCTCGTATTTATATTTTTTATTTTGCTAAAAATAAAATAATAAAAATATATATTATATATAATTATTTACTTATGTATAAAATAATAAATTAAATAAATTATATAAATATAAAATATATGCATTCTCGGATCGTTATCGAGTCGAACATGAGCGAGCAAAACTCCTACTGTGACTGCCTGCTATTAAACGAAATAAAACTAACTGTTTCTGGCCGCTTTTACTAAACGAATCACTGATCTTGAGCTCATTTCAAGCCGGAACACGAGCCGGTTCGCGAACAAATGAAATGATTGCCACCCCTAAATACAGATAAACTGCCTGAAGATACCGCGATTTGCACTCCGACAAATCTACCGATAAACTCTTAGATGTCTAAAATGATCACAAAAGATCTACTACACTCTTGATCTAAGGAATCTAAGTAATCAAAATGCAGCATGTGGTCATTGAAGAGTGAAATTGTAACATAATTACGCGAAAACTCAAAAGAGATCTCCTTCAAAGAGGTGTTATCCGCGTAGCAGATATATTAAACCTGGTCAAATCTAGCATGCGAGTTTATAACCGTAGGAAAATAACACAAAAAATGTACAAGTAAGAACACAAAAGAAGCACATCATTCTTTCTTTAATTTTCATGTTCCGCGGTACAGAGAATTTACAAAAACTAGAACAGCTTTTAGTAATCTTTAGGCATACAAAAAGCGCTTTGCTTCAAGAAGCACCAGAGGTTGACCGAAAAAAGCACTTTAAGAAACAACCATAAAGAAAGAAAAGAACCATCAGCCTGGTTCACTAGCAATTGCTCGATTACCAGTACATAGATTGAAGGATGTAGAAGCATCCACAACATCCTTTTGATGCTCTACATAATTCACGCCCCGGATAGATCCGGATGCCGAAAAGTAGTTAAAAGAAAATAAAAATGAAAGGAAAAAAGTACAAGAGAAAGTGAGCCGGTGGGGAACAAATTAACAATCAAACTCGTGATAACACACGGATGCGATGAGCGATGAGCGCACGCGTCCGAACTACAAGAAAGCCCTAAACACCTCCGACTGGTCGAGCATCAACGAATGGACGCACACGAGATGAAGATGACCGCCAGGTGCACATACACGAAAGAAAACAAAAGATAGGCTTTTCCGTGGGGGAAAAAGTTATTATTTAGCCATCCTCGTTAGTTATTCGCCTTGGATTGTGATTCCAAGATATCCGGCTCACTTCTCGCAGCAAATATCTGCAGAATAAGGAAGTACTTCCAGAGGAAGTGCTTGTGATGCGTGGGGCCCACAAAACTTCAAATGCGGAGAGGGTTGGAGACAGGGTCACGCCCAGTATTCGGATCTTGGTGTTTCAAAGAGAGATTCGCAAACTGTGCATCTAGGTCTCTACTGCTACTTCGGTTATGAGTCGGGGCAGGTTGGGGGTGTAAATGCTGCTGCTGCTGCTGCTGCTGATATAGTGACCGTAGACGAGCTATTTCTCGTTCAAACATCTCGTGCTGGACTGTATATATCAACACCCAAACAAGAAAAACAAGAGCATGAGATTCCAAGAATTTGCCTTACGCAATGGATTGTCTTGTATTCTAATTAACATTTAATTCTATTGTCCTATTCTGAGTAAGGAATATACTTTGGAAGTTTTAGAGCTAATGTAGCTTTAAAGTTACGCAGCATAGAGAATTGAAAGGGATTCCGGGTGATCAAAGTTTCGTTCGCAGAGAAAAAAGATGAGGGGTAAAATAACATCAAGTGAGCGAATAAGTAAGCATTTAATTGTGTACAGAGGAGAAGAATTTGCACTCGCCACTAGATGATTAAGAGTTCGAAGGAGGCGATTTAAATATTATTTCATCAAAAAATGCGTTAAGCAGATTACTGCAAAGGCATGTAGCTTTGCAACTATTTTGTTCCAGCATGAAATGAAGAGCACTACAAAAACACTAAAAGCTGACAAGGGTCATTCGTTTATAAAGTACGTATGCTTTTCATTTCCATCCAAAGCAGATATGTCTTAGGGGCTGAGTAGGTAGCACAAACGGGTACTACTGGAAAATCTTCTTATCAAGAGGTATTGGGAGAAAGACAAAGAAAAGTAGGTCGGTAATGGTGGTGGTCACATACAACATCCTTTTGTTGCATGTAGTTGCATCTGAAGAAAAGAACTGTTGCCCTAAATAAATTAGAAATAATTTGTCTTCAAGATATTCCTCAAAGTGTGGTTGGGACAAAAATTATTGGTTGGCCCTCGACCAGGGACCGCGAACCCTTAAAAGCTGCCACATACCCCTGATTTAAGGGCTTTCAGGTTTATTGAAATCTGTTGCACCCGACCAAACAGCTTTCTAAAAAGTGCCGACCCACCAAACAGCTTGGCCATTCGGGGTATATGTAGCTGCGAAGGTTTATGGTCCATGCATGACATGATGGTCCAGACTATATTTCTATGGTTAGAGGTGACAGATAATGGGCGCTAATAAGTGGTAGCACTAATGAAAGATTCCAGCTTAACTGGCAAGACGTATTTCTCCTGATCAATCATTGTCAGACCTAATCAATTAATCCACATGCAGGGATAAAGCACCAAAGTGCCAATGTTACTATAAACATCTTACTTAAGAGGTACTTACTATCGAGCTGCTACTAGTAGCTACTTTAAGTTACCAATTAATATAACATACCTATTTTGTGTTAAACAAACCAGCCAAAAATCTAGTAGTGCTTTGCAGAATAACTCTGCTTAAACAACACCTCTACATGAGCTTCAGCTGTGAAGAACAGACCCATTTCATAAGTTACTTGTTTTGTAGGCATACTTACAGCGTTTAATAAGCTGTTCTTGAGCCAGATTTTCGAGGCGCTGCTTCAAAGCCTTGTTCTCCAAGTCCAGTATGAGATTCTGCTGGCTGAGAAATTCGATTTCAGCTGAAACTTCTAACCCTTCGGCCTGGGGAGTAAAACAGACCAAATGAGCCAACCTTGTTAGAACCAAAACTCTTCTACAGCATCCGCCTTCCATGAAATGAGATTAACAAAACCACTTGAAGCTCAATTATCTGTCACTAATTACCTGCAGTGCTTGAACATTTCTCTCAAGCTCGGCAATGTATTGGAGCTTCCTAACTCGTGAGCGTTGCGCGAATTGCCTGTCGTGTACGAGAGATATACACATCAGCAACAGAAGATTCTCATGACAGAGAAGACAAATTTTAATGATCTTTGCCATTTGCTTCTTGCCAATATAACAAGTAATGTGTAAAATAACGTTAGGTTTGACCCTGATTTTGCATGAAGCAAATAGTCTTAAACTATCTTGCAGAATATGCAACAAGAAATATATGGTGCTCTATCCGTTCATAAACGGACTTTGGAACATCATTGCTCATTAGAATACTTAGCAGAAATGCAGTTTCTATAAAATTCAGATGCCATTAATGAAAGATAGCAAGTATAGTTCCATTATTCTCATACTACTATACTAGCGACGCATTAGAAACATCAAAGTGGAATATGAATGTACATAGCAGGAATCTCACTGTTTAGCCCGCTTTGGATCCACCTCAGACTGCAAATGCTTTGCATGGGAGACTTCCTTTCTTTCATTGGAAACCTTCGAATCCTGCACCGATTCTTCGTAGACATTCTTCTCACTGGCATTATTAGAAGGCGCCACATCAGCATTCCTCGAAACACATGATGACCCATGATGCACGGCCTTCTCCTTCATCGCGGGGCCGCCACTCGGCCGATAATTTACCGAGCTTATCTGAGATTCCCACACTTTATTCTGCGGGTAATACTCCTGAGCCGCCGCCGCCCACGGAGGGAGCGAGTGAGCTGCCGCCTCCAAGTACGCAAAAGAGTCGCTCGACGACCGACGATGGGCTCCCTTCCGAACAGGGGTGTCTGGCTCGTTGAGAAGATCGTCGAGCCACGAGGGTTGTTCTTCAATGAGAAAGCTCTCTGACGAAGTACGCTGATGGTGGTATCGATTGTTTCCCTCTCTCGGCTTATGGGTAGGGTTTCCTTTCGATCCGACGGAACCGTAATCGCCATAGGACGGGGATAAGATTGGAAAAGGGCTTTTTGGAGGAAGGAACGATTGTTTTGCAGCAGATGATGAGCTTCTTAGGTTAGCCACGCCTTTTGTGCTTGCCATGGTTTTGTGTTTCAAATCCAAAACTGTTGAAGTAGATTACAATGATAGTAAGCTGAGGAACAACAAAATACTATAAGAAATCAGAGGACAAGGGTTTCAATTGGGATTGAATCCTCAATCATCTACAAGAACCAAATCGATCAAATGCATTGCAAATCCATATTCAGATCCTATCAACAAGCAAATGTGGATGGACAGAGCATAAATATTGCGATAAAAAACCCTAACAAATAGTTATATAACGCAAAAATCGATAGATTCCGCATAGAAACAAGGGGAAGGGGGGAAAAAAAAGGAAAAAAGCCATCGAATTGAGTAAAACTGCTGCAAAGTAGGAGAAATCACACAAAAGCAACACCAATTAAGCATTTTTAAGATAATTAAACCGAAATTAAGGAGATTTTCTTTGAGATCCAAAGAAGAAACCATGCGACACCAATCGAGTCACACGGGGACGAAATCGACGCACCAAACGATCGGCTCGATCCTCCGTTTCCCTCCGAGCCGATGCCCCCGAGATCAAACCCTAAAAGCGGCGACTTTTAGGGTTCGAGAGAGAGGAGGAGGAGGAGGAGGAGAGAGAGAGAGGAGGGAGATTAGAGAGAGAGAGAGAGAGGGGGGGGAAGAGGAAGAGGGAAATGGAGATGGTGGTGGTGGTGGTGGTGATGGTGGTGGGGAAAAAAAGGAGAGTTTTTTATCGCGAAATAATGTGTAAAAAAAAAATTAAAAAAAAAATTATCGCGATTTTTCTCTTTTCGAAATTAGAAAATGCGGGTCGTATTTGCAAATGAACCCCTACAATAATACCAAATTGTAACATAGTCCTTCGTTATCATTTTTATAATCGCATTCCTCGCAGACGAAATCTCAACCGTCTGATTGGACGATCTGACGGTTGAACGGAGATCAGGGGACTCAGAGCACGTACTAATTGTTCCGTGCACCTGGTGTATCCGTACATATTATGCACTGTATTTAATACCCGATTATCAGTGCCTTAAATTCAAGGATTAATTCAATATTTTAAATAAATAATTTTTATGAACTAAATTCTAATTATGAGGGCTCTATATGAAATATTTGGAAAAGGAGCACGGTGCACCGGGTTCATGGGTCGCAACTTTTTCATTATAAAAAAAAAAATAACAGAAAATGTTAACGGGAGGAGCACAATTATCACATCACTATTGCAAATAACCCCTATACAAATTAAAAAATGCAAAAAAACCCCATTACTATAATTTTCAATCTAATGAAAATGCTACTTATATTAGCTAATAACTTTTTTTGTTTATTTATCCACATGAATTTCACAATAATTATTTGAATCATATGAACCGTATAACTATACGTATAGCAAAATTTATAATTTTACCTTTAGTATCGATTTTTCAAAAACGAAAAAGTCGCCGCTGTCCGATTAACTGATCAAACGGTCAGATCAGATCATAGCCCTAATTTTAATATATATATGTATATTTTATATGTGGGGGATATTTATGCTCTCATCAATCAATGTATTGGTATTTAGATGCTTTATATATATATATATATATATATATATATATATATATATATATGGTACAAATGTAGGATAGTGGTAGTGGTGCCAACAATGAAACAGCTAAGTAATGGGTTCAATACAGCTGCTACCACTCTTTTTGGGTGGTGTTGGGTTGTTAATTTAAACTAACTCTTTTCTCTCTCTCCTCTCTCTCTCTCTATATATAGAGAGAGAAAGCAGGGTTACTGTATTTTCTTGACACGTTTAGAATTACGAAAGATTACGTTATATGCGGTGAGAAACTATGTTTTTTTTTTTATAGATGATAGATAGATGCGCTTCGTTTATTTCGTTTAGAAATAAACAACTTTTGAAAATATGAATCATTAGGATTCGACTTCATCGGGAAAGTCATTTGTCATTTGCTATTATACGGCCTTTCGTGAGAAAGTATGTTGACAAATATTATTCTATTTGTTTCGCTCGTATTGATTTGTTTCGTATATCGCAGTATGTTAGTTCGCTATTATTTTATTTCGGTCCTAAAAATAAAAGTATCAAATATCATATCCATCCCATTACCCGAATCTAATGATTAGTCTATGGTTAGTAGTTGTCTTAAACTACATATTATTTTCTTCCACTAATAATCGATGTGTTTATGAGCGTGCATCGATAGGCCACGTATTTATTTAGAATTATTTTAATTCCAGAGGATAGAGACTAACAATTTCGAAGTTATTAGGGATACAAACGGGACGGATTCTTCCGCCTCAGTCCTGAATTCGTGACGGGATAAAAAAAAGGGATAATTACCTATATACCCCTCATGCGTCTGAAAATATCCGATCTACCCCTACTTTTTTTTTCTTTCTAAAATGTCCCTCATACGTTTCACCGTTATTGCAAAATACCCCCGCAGTTATCTCCTGTTAAGTTAATTTGGATTAAACGTGAGTTAAATATCTACCACAGTTAAAAAATATTAAAATACCAAATTTGCCCTTAACTTAAGGGCAAATAAGAAAGGTTGGTGACGGTAGAGGGGTATATTGGAAAAGACCAAAAGTCAAAATACTTTTGTGCCCACAACTTTAAGGGCAAATAAGAAAGGCAGGTGATGGTAGAAGGGTATATTTGAAAAGGGCAAAATAGTAATTTTATAGAGATAACAGAGTTACTTAACAGATTTTAACTCTAGGGGTATATTAGAAATAGGTTGGAATGTAGGAGGGGTATTTTCAATATTAGCCTTCTAAGAGGGATAAATCAGAAAATCGGGAACTTTTCAGGGGTATATAAGCAATTGCTCCAAAAAAAAAAATCTCATAATCCGTTCCGTTTCATAATTAACTCGCTTTCGCTAGCATCGAATATATTCGTTTTATTCGGATTCGGGATTTAGATAAAATTTCGAGTATCTATATTCATTGACACCCCGAGATAAGACGACAACAACACAGCATGAACTAGGCTGGTTCGGAATTAGACAAAACATAATATAATATCACGCCAAAGAAAATAAATTGTTTAATTAGTTCAGTACTTAAGATTTTAATTTTATAGCACACAGATATATTTAAATAATTTTAGTGTGATTAGCAATAATAATATTATTATTAGAGTATTATTAGTATTATTAAACTATGATAAATAAGCAATAATCTCAGGATATAATAACAGATAAAATGTAATCTCATATCATATAATTTTTTTTTGACCAGTTAAAAACCTTAAAAAAAAAAAACCCTTGTGGTTTCACAGTTTCTCATTTTAGTATTCTGTGATTTAAAGTGTATCAATTTGTCTCACTGTGGTTTCGTTTTTATCTTTTCAGTAATTTTTTCGTTAATATTTTGTTAAATTATATACAAAAAACTTCAGATACTCATATAGATTTATCGAATATTCATTTTAGTACCCTTTAATTTTAACTTTGTCATTGATTTAAGAAAAAAAAAATTAATAAAATTGATAATAAAAAAATAAGGAAACCACAGGGGGTAAATTGATACACTTTAAATCATAAGATACTAAAATAAAAAAGAACGAAACCACAGGGGGTTTTTTAAAGTTTTCCCTAAATAAACAAATAATAAATAAATAAATAAATAAATAAAGGGCGCACGATTCAAATCGTGCCAAGTGGGCGCACGTGGCGCCACCTCCGAGTCGATCGCAGCCGTTGGATTCGTCAGATCCCGTGTGCTTCTACACGTACGCAAAGACCGTGGTCAATTGGACGGTTGGAATCAGTCCAACCAACGAGGAATCCTTTCCGTGAGCCCGGTGTATCCGGACATCTCATGCACCGCATTTAATATTTCATCAGCAATATATTAAAATCAAAACTGTCAAAATAGATTTATAATTTTGAATATATTTATAGGATGTTCAAAAAAAAAAAGATTTCAAATTTTGATAAAATTCAATTATATATGAAAAAAAATATTATTCAATTAATGAAATATTGTTGTTGAAATTAAGAGTTATTAATAAGTGGATCTTTGGAGCATCATATATATATAAATTAATTTTTAATTTTTTTATTATATTTTTTTGAAAGGCAATAAATATATGATACAATAGATTTCAATGTATAAAAAATATATTCCTCTGATTTGCAATACTTAAAAATTTATTAACAAGCGATGACGCAATAAATCAGTCACGAATTAGTTCGCAAATTTAAACTTTCAAATCATCAACTCTATTAAATATAAAAAAAAATTATCTAAATAATATATACATATGTAAATCATTATTTAAGGAAAGCTATATTTTTAGATCTATATATCATGTCTTGTTCAAAAGAGTTTTTCTTTTTTACACAACTCTCATATAAGTTCCTTTTTAGAGATTTTTTGAGGTGAGAGGCTTGTAAATAATTTCGAAAAAAAAAAAATTATATTATATTATGCGAAATAAGTTTTCTAAAACTTTTTTAAGTTTTAAAAGTTTCAATTGAATTTATGTAATAGGTTTTAATTTTTGGTAAACTACCCACACTCTTGCTCCTCTACGCGCTCTCGCTCCTCAGATTGTAAGGTGCGCGACTATTTGGTTCTTAAATTTTGATTTATTATAATTTTTTACTAAATATTTTTTAAAAATTATTTGTTTCAGCATACAATTTAGCTGGTCGAATGACGATATGTAAATAATACGAGAATGTTGTGATCGATGTTATTATAATAATGATTAAAATTTTATATCGCTGTCACATTAACAATACGCATAATTATTTATAATACTAAAAATTTAATTTGTAGGATTTAATTTTAATAATTTAAAATTGCAACAAATAATAGTTTGAGGACCAAAGCAAAGGTGCAACACTGCAACCAAATTTCTTAGAACACCGGTTCATGGTGGACCAAGTCCACGAAAGAGTTTCCCGTTTTATCTGTATGTTCCAGTATGATCCAACGGCCCAGAAACACCGTAGATACACGTGTCTCCACGTGATGATGTGTCCGCAACGGTGGTCGTCGACGCCGTTGGGTTCGGAGGAAACGGCGTTCCGAAACGCCGTTTTGATCATCAGGATTCAGGGATGGACGGTTCTGGAGCCACGGTGCATCGGCGGCGAATAAAAATATCGCATGGACCGAGCGCATTGCTTCATCTGTGGACCGTAAGAGCCCTGCGCCGTCCATCTTTGTCTCGTTGAATCCAAACCGTCCGGTGCATTGGAAGTTCCAATGTTTAATGTTTTCCATGGAGACCCCTTCAACTATAGACGATTTTGAAAAAGCTCCCTCGGTTTTATCAAATAATCGATAATTCCATTAATTATAATAGTTTTAATTATTTAAAAATCTAAAAATAATAATAAAAAGTTTAACTTAATTAGCCAAAATAACTCAACAAAAAAAAAAGTTAACAAATTGTTAATGGAAAAAATTGAAGGGGAGTGGTTACGAAGGCACTAATACTTGAGGGGTCTCGAAGCATTTTTGGTACGTTTGGGGGTCTACGGTTGACGTGGTGAACCCAGTCTACAAGCTTATCGTTACTATTTCTTGAGATAAAGAAGCACGCAATTTAAAGCGGGGGTTATATTTGTCTTTTACGCGGAGCTCATTTCTTATCAATTAAAATTAAAACCTCTTTTAAACTCCACACTCGCTTGGCTCTCCCCCATTTTAGTGCTCCGATCTCCTTAGGGCTTCCATTTCCTCCGGCGAAAACGACGATTTCGATCGAATTTGGGTCATCTGAAGCGATCTCTTTATCTAAGGTTTCAGATTCTCCGCATTTTCGGTTTTTTTTTTTGTTAATTTTGGTTCGGATTCGATTGAGTATTTAGGTTAAGAAAGTGACATAGGCTAATCTTGGTTTCTCGGAACTTTGTATTAATTTCTGTTAATTTTGATGCGGATTTGAGTCATTTGACGTGAGTTGAGATCATTTTAGGTTAAGAAAATGAATGATCTAGGGTTAGCTGAAATTCTCTGCACTTGCGCTTTTTTTTTCTTTTTTTTTTTTTCTTCTAACATTTGGTGGAAATTTAGGTTAAGAAAACGATCTAGGTTTTTCAGGGATTCTTGGGGTTTTCTTATAATTTTTGCTTCGGATTTGTGGGATTTTAGGCCGAGTGAACGATCTAGGGTTAGGGGAAGGTGGGGTTAACGATGAGTAGTCAAGAAGCGGCGGCGGCAGCTGCGACGCCTGGTTTGGTTGATCCGATGAGGCTGGCGGCAAGATGGAGGTCGGCGGCAGAGTGGAGGAAGGTGGACGAGGAGCTCGATGGGGAGCCGGAGCCGTCGCACCTCAACACGATAAACAGCTCTGGGCAGTTCCACATTGTGTCGACCGACAAATTGTCGGTGCAGTATGTCGGGATCCACAAGCACGGGCACGACGTCGGTACCGTGCAGGCCAACTGCCCTGCGCCGACCAAGCGGTTTGCCTACTACTTCGAGATGACTGTCAAGGATGCTGGGGTCAAGGGCCAGGTTGCCATCGGCTTCACCACGGAGCATTTCAAGATGCGGAGGCAACCAGGGTAAGAGGATCGCTGGTCTCTATAGTTGGATGCTTTTACTTTAGAGTTATAAATATTCTCGCTAGGGCCTTTAATTGGCTAGGTGCAACTTTACTTGTAGCAAAATTGTGTTGTTAGTCTTTAAGCTGTTTTGGAGATGATATCAGAAAACCTGTTTCTTCATTGCGGCAGCAAGTACATGACTCTTATCTTCCTAGTGGCACAATCAGCGCTCAAACTTCTGTGATGAATTGTAGTCTTTACATTGTATCTGTTATTTATTGTAGTTAAAAGTGGATAAAATGAGAAAAGAGAGAACATGGAGAACACAGTGTTAGCTCATTTCTTGAAGCTTATAATCATTCAGATATGTGTGATATTAGAATTCATAAGGATCTTTTAGCTTAATGCAGCTACTTGCAGTGACGAAGCTATTAAGAGACTGAGGGGGGCCATGGCCCCCCTCAACTTTTCAATATTTACTATATAGTCCTTTGGTAGCATATAAATTCTTAGTTAATTTTTAAAATATATGGAATTATCTTGTTAAAAAATTAAAGAGTTCTCTCTTTTCTTATGTGTTTTATAGGTGAAAATATGCTAAGAATCTCTTAGTTATAGTGCATTTTAAAATAAGTCATTTCAACTTTAAATATTTTATTTATACATTTTTAACTTTTTAATTATTTTTTAGCTAATTTTTTTAACGAAATAAAATAGTGTGCTAAATTTAATAGTTCGGTTAGATATTAGTTATTTGTTGTTATTATTTTATTAACAAAAATTAAATAAATAAAGTTCTAATTAAATTATTATTATATTTAGTAAAATTCTAAATAGAATAATGTAAATAAAATAATTAGAAATTAAGCGAGTGTAAATTAAAGAAATAAATTTAATATTTTTAACATTAATTATTTAATCACTAAATTTTTTTATTATAAATTTGAGTACTTAAAATTTTATTTATCTACTAAAATTTTTATTTGTACATATTTTGGCCCCCCTCGTGATTGAATTCTGGCTTCGTCCCTGGCTACTTGGGGTAAATTGCACTGGTAACCTAAAGCAAAAAATAAGTCCGAGTTATCCCGTAAAGCTGAAATATCAGTTCGACTTTAATCAGATTTGAATCTCCTTTCTGGTTTTCTGTGGCAAATAATTTTTGAAATAACCATGCTCCCCAAAAGCCTTGAGTTTTATAATAAGGTCTCTATCTTTCTTTGGAGCGGTCGCATCTTATGAAGTGTCTATTTTCATTGGTACCCTACAAACTATTGCGTTTTTATTCCATGTTTTCTGAAACCATTGGCATGAGCAGTTATTTTTATTTGATTGTTGTGGAATCCTTGATAACTAAACCTAGGGTGTGAATACTTATGCATTTACTTGTCTATATATGTATATATATATTCTTTTCATTAGTCTTTTGACTCTTTACAATGCATGGATGCTGATGCATTACCTTGTATTTGTTTTTTTGGAAAAGCACTCACAAAATTCTGTGGTATCTTTTATTTATAAACCTTTAGTTATTGTTTCGTAATACTTGTTTTGGATCTCTGCTTTGAATTGATGTTAAATGACTGTCTGTCTGCCTGTTTGTCATAATGTACTTCCAATAACTTGTTGGATTTTATAAGGGTACTTTTTCTTGCAGTTGGGAAGTTAATAGCTTCGGATATCACGGAGATGATGGGTATCTTTATCGGGGACTAGGAAAAGGAGAAATTTTTGGCCCAAAATTTACAACGGGTGATGTAGTTGGTGCTGGTATCATTTATGCATCACAAAAGTTGTTTTTCACGTAAGTTGGTAGGCTACCTGTTAGTAAACGTTAATAGTCAGTTCTTAGTGTTCGTATGGAATATAGATGGTTTGTAGTTTTACTCTGTGGCTTTGTTGTGTGCTTCTTCATTCTTTTGACATTAGATTTCCTAAATCTCAAGTTTAATTGAATACTTATCTGCGAAAAACATTTTATTAGTTTCAACTTAGATGAACTGCTATGGCAACATGTGGAAATTTGAAATCATTTCCTGTTATTTTTCTAGGCAACTGTAAACAGTCCTTTTTTAATTTGGAAGTTGGAACTGAAACCATTGGAATTTCGTGCCTGCTTAGAAATACTTGATTGGCTTACATTTTATCAGTTGTAGATAGTGCACAACAGACACTTATCAGTTGGGGGTGTTTATAGCGAATTGTGGATTTGGGTCCTATAGCAGCAACTATGAGCCCATAGTTGGTGTCCACAAGAAAGCACTATTCTATTTCCTTATTGAATTTTTATCTAAAATGTATAAAATAATATACCAGTTCTAAATCTAGAAGCATAACACTGTCAAAGTTCTCTAGATTTATGTTCTTAAGTGCATTTGGACTTAACAGGTGATCCTTGGTGGCCATCGATGATCCATGGTGGTCTGTTGACAAAACCTTGTGGTCGCCTATAAGCTCTCACAGTCACTCTGTGCTTTTCTACCTATACAAAGTGAACCCTAGGTCCCCACAACGAACATGCTTGAATAGTTTTTCGATCCCCATCGAGTACTTTATTTTTTCCAACTGAATAGTTCCTTGAATCTTTAGTTATTTTCGGCCAAACCAACCCTGCCTGGTGTCTTTAGGGATTTGAGGTCTGAGGCACTCAATATGGACCTGCTATAGTGAGTTCAAGGCTGTCAAATTTATTGCTATCATCCCAATCCGTAAATTTCACACCTCATTGCATAACATAGCAGTTATCATTTGTCACTGCTATAGCGGCAGCTATATCGGCTGTAATTGGCTGTTATTTAAGACAGTGGTTGGCAATGAGCGATATCATGTGTTGTTAAGAATCGCTGAATTCATTTTCCTTTTTTCTCCTATGTGTTTACTTTTGTTCTACTTTTTCCGCTTCTGTATCTAACTGCTGATTTGCCTTTTCTTTTACAATGTTTGCTGGAATCTTAATTTTCCATTCTGATGTGCAGAAAAAATGGAACAGTTGTTGGCACTGTCTCCAAGGAAGTAAAAGGTCCACTATATCCCACTGTTGCCGTTCATAGTCCGAATGAAGAGTACGTCCATTAGAGCAAGAAATTCATTTATTCTATTATATCCTATCTTTTCTTATATCTATTTTCTATCATATGAGCGCTTGCGTGTGCGCACACACACGCACTGATCAGATTTGCACAGCGTTGTATGTTAGCCTGCCTTGTCCATTTTGTTTCTCCTAATATATTAGCTGTAGTCATAATCATCAACAAGTATATTATACGAGCATATTATAATTTGTTCTCTCTTTAGTTTGGCAGTGTTTGCCCCTCCCTTCGTGTTTTAGTCTGCCATGCACATGAAAAGAATCATTTTGACTAGACCATAACAGGAAGTGAAATTGAATAGTTATTAGCGTCTTAATCAGTGAAGTCAATGCAGTCTATTCTATCTTCTTCATTCGGCATGTCATTTGCCTTCCTAACCTATTTATTCTGATTTTGACGCTTGATCAGGGTTACTGTGAACTTTGGAAAGCAGCCATTTGAATTTGAGTTAGAGGTATGTTGCATGTCTTTTCGTGTGGACCATTTTTATTTGATCCAGTACATTGTAAATTCTCCTTTTAAGTAATTTTTGGGTATCATTTCACTTCTTTTTTATAGAGGTCCTCGCGTTGTCTTTTTATTTGATTTGCTCAGTCCTCTGTATAAATGTAAATGCTTCTTGTATATGCTTTCCTTTTTTCGCTATCTTATGTATCTTATAGAGAGACCATGAATTTATTTCTTTGCTATATGTATTTATGGTGTACTTCATTAGCTATTATTTACTCTTACAGTATATGATCCTCCTTTTACCTTCCATTCTCGTCTCTTGAGTATCTCTCAGCTTTCGTCTTTTTTTTTTCCTAATTGATTTGCACACCTTGCCTTGTAACTTATTGATTAGTTATGCTTTGCATTGTCTTGTAACTTTTAAGTGTGAAAGTTAGTCAGTTTAGTGGAGTTGCAATATTCTACTGTCCAATTGTTATTGTGTGTGTATTAATCCTGAATTCTGCTAGACTGTTGCATATCATTTTATTTACTCTTTTTTTTTTCCCCCGAGTTGTACTCCATAATTTAATGCTTTAGGTGTATGTTAGTATTGCATTTTGCTATTTCATGTATATTTTGCTGCCTCTCCTATTTATCTAAATCTCTTGAGTTTTATTAAGAGAAAAATCCTGTTAAGTTGCAGACTAGGCATATATCTATGTTGCTTCGATTTTATCAAGATATAGAACCTGTTAAGCCGCAAACTAAGCATAACTATTGAACTTGCTAAGTACACGCATTGAACTTCTTTCTGCTTCTTGAACATCTCATAGACTAGATCTCGTTGTAGTGATCTCATGCAGTTTCTCTTTGTGGGCAGAATTTTATCAATGAAGAGAGGAAAAAACAGCTTGCGGTGGTTGAAAATCAGTTTTTGCCTCCTCATCTAAGTCATTGGTAAGCCCCGCATCATTAATAACCATTTTGCAACAAAATAATCGAAAGGTGTATGAGAAAATTGTGAGGTGAAATAATTTTGTTTTTAAATGATTGTTTAGTATGTTAATAATCTGTTTGCTTCTTCTCTTATGACATGAAAAGCGACTATATCTGATGTATATGTCTTGATGTTGTTAAAGTACAAAAGATAGGACTAAGATAATCAAATAAGAATGGTGAAAAAGCAGTAGAAGTTACTGACATATGTATATATGCTGCGCCTTTCCCATTGGAGTTGCTAAATGAGCATTGCATTTTCTAAATGTGCATTAGTTTTTCTTAGAAAGGAGATATGAGATATCATTTGATGGTTAACATTAGGACTTCCTTTCCAAAACTTTTAACGACCAATGAATTTTTTATCAAATATTGTGTAAGTATTGGCCTTGTTATTTCTTTTTTGTTGTGATTATGCAAAAACATAATAGGTATGTGGCATTTCTTCATCACAGGATAGTCCGTTCGTATCTATTACATTACGGGTATGAAGATACTTTGGCTTCTCTGGACATTGCAACTGAAAGTAATCCCTCTCTCACCAAAAGAACTACTGTTGATGAGCAAACAAACATGTATGCTCTTAACCATAGAAAGGTTCTGCGTCAGGTAACTGTGGTGTACTCCCCAAAAGATTGCTAGCCATTTCAGCAATTACTTTGAAGTTTGAACTGATTTTTGACTGCTATTCTGTTACTACCTTTCTCTCTTTATGATTTTACATGGAACTTGATGAACTGTAACTTATTTATACTTATTCAGAGTGAATATTATGGTACGACTTAATCAACCAGATATTTCCAAATTTTCGTCTTGTTAAGAGACACAAATGCTGTTTATACTGTTCTCTGGTAGAATCCAGTTTCTTGAAAGCATTCGAGATACTACTTTTTGACAATTTCAGTTCGGATGTCTAAATAATGTTCCTAGAGAAAACTTGCTCTGTTTGAGATGATTGGAACCTTACCATGTCTGAAGAATAATTGAGGTTATACTCTCGTATGATCTGAAGTAATTTTTTATGGTAACCCGTTGTGTGCTATCTATCAGTTTTGTTGCCATCTCTATACCCCCTAGTTGGACTCCATCTACTATTTGAAGTTTTTAAAAAGGAACTTTCTGTTTTGTTTTTCCTTTCTCTACCTTCAAGGTGTAAAATATTTGTTTCTTAACCATCTTGTATCTTTTACCAATGAAGCTGATCAGGAATGGAGATATTGATACTGCATTTCAGAAACTCCGAGAATGGTATCCTCAGGTAGTACAGGTAAGATTTCCTAATGTCTCCACAATATGTTACTTCTAAGTCACTTGCAAAAAGACGAAAAAAAATGAAAACAAGTGATCTTCACATCAAAATATAAAAAAAGAAAAGAAAAAAATCTATTCTTATGTTAATTATGCAAAGAGGAATGCCATTTTCATTTATTATAAAACTTAATTGTTCGTAATATATTATTGGCTTGTATGGACTTTAGATGTTATCAGATAGTTGTTGAATATATAATTTTGGTCAAAATTTCCAACTAAGTTACAATTTGTATTGTTTCATAGGAGATCTGAATTCATCTTTAATAATCTAAGTTTTGATCGTGATACTTTTCGTATCCTTGAAGCAGCTCTACTCAAGATTTTTCTACTCAATATAAAACAAAATAATCAAGTTCTCCTGCAGGATGAGATGTCGGTCATTTGTTTCTTACTTCATTCTCAAAGGTTCATCGAGTACATCCGGGTAAATCTCTAATATTCTCCACGTTATTTATACGAATTTCATTCATGCACTCTTCTGTCCGTTTATTCATGTCTTGGCGGTTCATACGCTGAAGGGAGTTGTAACCAATGAAACCCAAAATCAGTTTTTCGTTTGTTTCCTTTATTTTGATTAACTTTTCTTTTTTTGTGAATTTTTATTTTGCCGTGAAAATTTTGTGCATGTAGGCTGGCCATTTGGAGGATGCTGTAATGTATGGCCGTGCTGAGCTGGCTAGATATTTTGCCGTTAAAGCTTTCGCAAACCTGCTTGCGGTAAGTCTTGTGGCTTGTACAGTTGCATCCGAACATTCTATTGCAGAAATTGCATCTTTTTTCGCTTACAAGCTTTACGGCAGTGAATTGCTTAATCTTTCTTGAACTAACAGAATTGGCAACTTAGTTAAAAATTGAAGCTCTCAAACCTTCTTCTGTTCTTGCTAAAATTTATCTGCAAATAATATTCAGCTATTTTCTACCGTTTGCTTTACCATGCTCACAAATCTCTCTCCCTCTCTCTCTCTCTCTCTCATAGGACATTGCTGCATTGCTTGCCTACAACGAGCCTGCGGAATCGTGTGTCAGCTACCTACTCGAGCCTCCGCAGCGCGAGTTTGTCGCGGATGCGGTGAACGCGTCCGTCCTCTCGACGAACCCTAACTCGACGGACTCGGAGAGCTGCATGTATTCGACCCTCGAGAAGTTGGTGAGGCAGCTGACGGTGTGCACCTTGGACTGGCGAACTCTGAGCGGCGGCCAAGGCGAGGCGTTCTATCTCCACAGAGAATTACGTAGCCGCGGAGGAGTCAAGCGGAGTTCAGCCTACTCGGATTAAACTCCCCGATTGGTACCCCGCTTCCTGGCTCTGCGGTAGAGTTATTCTTTTATTAGGGGAAACAAAGAAGCATATGATAAAAAGGTAACTTTTACGAGCTGATACAGCTGAGCTTCCTGCAACAGATACAGATTTGTTCCTGTTTTAGGGTTTTAGAAAGAATCTCTGCCATGTTCAACTGTAAAGTAGCCGCGGTGGTTAAAAAACGGTGTACAGAGAGAATTGTTGCGATGTTAAGAGTTTGAATCTTTCGTGTAATAAACCCGTCGATTACAATCGCTATTCCTGGGTTTGTGTGCTTGCTTCGACGCGCATTCGTTATACGGCCTCGATTGGTACAGGTTTCGATTGGTTTAGATGAATATGTTTTTTTCTTTCTTTCGTTCTTTTTTCTTTTTTAATGTCGGATACTTTGTTTAGGGGCATTTTTTGTTCGTGATTGGAATAGGAATGACAAATGAAATTGAATTGTCTTGAAATGAAAAATGGAGCGACGAATCGTCTAAAAATATTTGGTTTATTATTGAATGGAAAATCGGAATAAAAGTTAGGAGTTTGTGAGAGAGTTCTGATTAAAAGAGAGAAAAGTGATGAAGGGTGAGGGGATGGGTGTAGGTGAAACAGGATTTTAAATAGTTTAATTTAGAATGGATTCATATGAAATTGGCAACTAGATTGGGCTATAAATGGATTTGGGTGGAATGAAAATTGAAATTTGATTTCGATAAAATAAATAATGACTATTGAAATCGATGAATTTCATTCCGATTTCATAGTTTAAATTAAATGAACTAAACTTGTCCTGAGAGACACAAATGGAATAAACAGTGGATCATGTGTCAACTCAATCACACTTTGTGATACCAAGAAGAGATTGAACTTGAAAAATAGCAAAACTTGATTGATCCAACATGTGTTCAAAAAGCTGTCATAACCTTCAGATCCAAACTTCTGCCATATTATTCAATGAAGCCAACATGCGGAATAACTCGGACGCAAGAAGATTTCTATACGCCGAAAACCATCAACCTTGTCGATACCATACACGCGGATCTGCTTAAGATATGGATGATCAAGTTTGTTATAAATGAAGTAAAGCTTCCCTTCGTTTCAAACCAAGGTTCAGGTACAACTACCAAGCAAACATGCTCCAATGAGCAAAACAAGGAAGCACACATTATTAAAGCATATACAATGTTTCATACTGGGTACCGGTTCTCGTCAGAGCTACTACCTTAATGTGTATTTTGCAAGAAACCGCTGATGTCGAAAGCATCCTCAGCAGACTTTGTAATGACACCCTGGAGAGAAAGTGAGAGCAACAATGATTTAAGAGAAATAATCACATGTGCATCACACTGGAAAGAAAGCTATGTAAGGTTTTTGCACAGTTTATATAGGAAAAGGATCATAGCGGAAAGATACGTGATTTTAAGTTCACAAATTATGCAACATATTAATATTAATACATATTAATAAACCCATAAGTGCAAATATTAGTTCATTGATTCAGAATATAGCTGAAACTGTTCTTTGATTTAGTTTGAAAGAGCAAAAGTCAGATACTCTAAAAGTGCTCACTTCATAAAAAACAAATTTCTTTCATTAATCTCGCTTAACTTTTAGTTGCAAAGAGCCAAACATATGTCCCATTGATAAAAACAAAAAAATAACCTTAGATTTTCATTTAATGAGAAAATTATTCTGTGCTTTTGAAGACATCAAAATTTAGCTCCCAATCACCCCTAGCTGTTTAAAATACTACATATTTAACTGTTAAATTTGGCCACCCACACAAATTGTGTGTGTGTGTGTGTGTGTGTGAGAGAGAGAGAGAGAGAGACCTTTTCTGTTATGATAGCTGTTATTAAGTTTGCCGGAGTAATATCAAAGGCAGGGTTCCAGACGGCGATTCCTGGTGCAGCTACTTGCTTTCCTAAACCCCCTTCAGAATTTAACAACTCCTTTGGTGATCTCTCTTCTATAACTATTTGTTGGCCAGATGATAGAGAAAGATCAATAGAAGTTACAGGCGCTGCGACATAAAAATGTACTCCATGGTGCTTCGCACAAAGAGCGACATTGTAGGTTCCAATTTTGTTAGCAGTGTCACCTGGGTAGCAATTCAAGAACCATATTAAAATTGAACCAGTTTTAAAAGGAAGAAAAAGTCCATTTATCTTGCTTCTTTTAGGTACCGTTAGCGGCTATTCGATCCGCCCCGACAATAACTGCATCAATATGCCTCGATTTCATCAGTGCGGCCACAGCTGAATCAGCTATTAAAGTGGCAGGTATTTTATCATGAACCAATTCGAAAGCTGTGAGTCTTGAACCCTGCAAAATGCAAGAAATTATATTTTATCTCACAAAACCGAAGATAGCCAACTATGCTGCCTTCACCACCGCAAAAGGTTATTACAAAAGTGAAAGTCAATATTCTCAAAGTAGATACTAGGGAAGAGTTTCGGTGTTTGACGGATCAAAAGGATAAGCCGAAACTAAAATACAAAGGATAACATAGTTTCTTATATGACTTGAAAATTTTGCCCGACTACTAAAGCAATAAGAAGAGATACAGCAGGTTTAAATGATTGCCTGGTTAAACGGCCGCGTTTCTGTGCAGTAGGCCCTTTCTAGAACCCCTTCAGCATGTAGAGCACGAATAACCCCAAGGGCTGTTCCATATCCAGCAGTAGCAAGACTACAGACCCAAAAAGAAAGATTAGTACCAAGAAAAGAAAAACCAAAAAAAACAAAAAAACAAAAAAACAAAAAACAAAAAATGAATGCAAGATTACAATGAAAAATATTGGCGGACTCGAGGTACCTTCCGGTGTTGCAGTGTGTCAAAACAGAGAGCAGTCTGGAGTCTCCTGACTGGCCTCGAAGAAATTTGGCTCCATGCAGACCAATTGCTTTGTTTGCAGCAACATCATCAATAAGCATGACTTCAGCAGCACCAATGAAAGCCTTACGGAAAAATAAGGGAAAAAATTAGGCACCAGTCCACAAAAAATTAATAGGAAGTACCAGTTTTTTCTGTAAAAATTTGCAAAATAAAGTCGAGAGTTGCAGATATTAGGCTTCAAATGAGAAATAAGTCCCTCACAAAGTTCAGAGAAAAATATGTTGGATACTTGGATGTAGTAACCAAAAGTATTGCATATTTTGATTAATACTACTACATATGCGAAGGCGCCTTGAACTAGTTCAACTGTGAAAACAAGGAACTACTTTTCATAACATTAACCTACCCTCAACCTGGTTACTTCTATATCTATTAAACGAGTAATAAGATATCAAAAATAGTTCTAGCTAAGCATATATATTTGTTAGGGCATCAAAACAAGATACAGGACATTAAACTACTAGAAGTGAGATCAACAGTTCTTGATGAGCCAGTACCTGGAAAACAGCTTTGGCCTCGGTAGCACTCTCAGCCGTCTTCAGTGCTAAATTTTGAAGCTTTGTCGCGGCCTCTGAAAGATTCACAGCAGTTGGTCGGCTGCCACGAAATAAAACATAATTAGCAGCAATTATTCACTTTATAGAATGATAATGAACTGATAATATATCGTGAAAATGAGTGCCGTTTTAAAATTAAAAGAAATGTAATGATAATCTCGATGTAAATAGATTTAAGTAATAGTACCTAGAAACAAGATAATCCAGCTTCCTCACAAGGAGAGAAGCAGCATCACCGGGTGTACCATCGAAGTCGAGATTGAAGACTTCTACAGCAAGCGAGAGGGCTGCTGCTATAGCAATTGCAGGCGCGCCGCGAACCACCATATCCCGTATTGCGTTCCTGAGAAAGTTTATACCGAGGGATGAATTAAATGCTTCAGAAAAATCTAAATCGATAAAGTTTCTTTATCGATTGCAAAATGGAACTTAGAATTTACATGTTCATGTGTCATAAATCTAAAAGTAAAACTTAAAACCATCAATTCTCTACTCCCATCCTTCCTCAATAGCTTTTTCCTAGTTTCCTAACAAGCGTCCATTTCCTTTTTCTGAAGCTGAATTTATTGTGTAATTCATTGGTTTCTAAGCATTTTTCAACTCTTAATCATCAAAACGCAACACAAAATCATATTTTTATCCCCTTTTTTTTTCTTAAACAAACACCACAAACTCTACTTCTAAACCTAGAAAACTCCCCAAAACACCATGAAAATGGGAATTAAGCCAAAAAAAAAAAAAACGCAATAAAAAACAGGAGATTTTAAAGGCTCACCATCCATCCGTGGCATTCGACACATCCAAATACAGAGTCTCCAGCGGAAGCTTCCTCTGTACAAGGACACAAACACTCCGTTACTACAACGCGATCACAATTCCCGAATCCAAAACGAGTGGAAACTTGTATGTTGCGACCACACAGACCTGATCGAGGAGGCGAAGGGACCCGCGCTCGTAGCGGATCGATTGCAGGGAATCGGAAACGCCATTAGTCTCCACCATCGTCGTCGTCGTCGGAGGGAGAACACCCCAAACCCTAACCCCAACCCCTACCGTTCGAATCGATCTAGTGTTTATTCGAGCCTTTTATTATTAATTAATTCAACTTAATTACTCTAATTATAATTATCCACGAATACGGTGGCGAGGGGGAGAATAAGTTCCCGGAATAAATGTCCGAATAGCGTCGCGGTTTATGTTATTATGTATGTGTGCGGAATAAGTACCTGTAATTATACTACAATGATTAGGCTAAATTACAAAAAAACCCCTGTATTTTAGACAAGTCTCACCCCCCCCTACACTTTTGCCATTTCTTAGAAAGGCCCAAAAATTTGGATGACGTGGTAGACCTGGTCCAGGAAAGATACACTCTCTCTCTCTCTCTCTCTCTCTCGCTCTTAAACCCTAGTAGAGTCTCTTCTCCCCCTCTCCTCTTCGCCTCGTCCTCGAACCTCCTCCAAACCCTAGCCATGGCGCTCGCCCTCCGCCTCCGCCGATCCTTCTCACTCCTCAAACCCCGCCTCCTCAGTCCGATCTCCACGTCTTCTCCTCAATCCCGGCTCCCTGCTCCATCCCCCGCTCTCTCTCGTCTCCAAAACCCTACCCCTCGATCCCGATCCCTCACCCGAGCCCTCTCCTTCCACTCCTCCGCGCATCTCTCCGATCGCCGATCCGACTACGGCGGCGGCGGCGGAGGAGGAGAGCAAGAGAGGAAGATCTCCCCCGACGAGATCCTCTTCGAGGGTTGTGACTACAACCACTGGCTCATCACCATGGAGTTCCCTCAGGACCCCAAGCCCACTCCCGAGGAGATGGTCGAGACCTACGTCCAAACCCTAGCCAAAGTTGTGGGCAGGTCACCGTTCACCACCCTCTTCTACTTTGATCTTCGTTGGGTTCGTGTTGCTTTGTATCCAAATCTCTAGAATGGATCCTATTGATGAGTAGATTAATCTCTTGTAATATTTCATGATGTTTTAGTAGTACTCGGATGTTTTTATTGCTCGAAATGGTATCTGTTACTTTTCAAATAAGCTGTTTTTGACATAAATTAGTGTTACCTCGTAGACAATTTGTTGGCTTATTTACATTTAAAACGCAAATTTGTTGTATTTCATCAGTAAGATTATGTTTGTTTGCGGCCATTCGGCGTTCGTATGGATCACTGTAAATTGTACTGCTTGTTTACAGATTTTAGATGATAGAGCTCAGTTAACTTGGATATCTAGGTATTGTGACTTTGGGAAATGGATGCGATGTGCTTGATTTCGTTTGTTCCTTTTTTCTTCTATGCATTTCCCACGTATAATGAGTGATTAATTAGTATGTATGGATGTATGGATTCAAGGCTTATGTAGATTACATGAACATGGTACCATATATCTAGTGGATATGGTAATCTTTCCGGCATAAACTAATTTTTTGCTTGTTGTGGACTTTTAGCGGCATGTAGTTGACTTTCTAGCTCCAAATATTGCTATGAAACAGTCAGAGCTATGCAAGGTTGTTGGTAATTATTGCTGATATTTTATTTATGGCAACTGAGAAAATGATAAATTGGGAAATATTGTGGATTTGGTCAGATTTCAGCAATTTCAATTAAGCTTGTCAGTTTCCGATTAATGATTTTGTACATTACCAAACTGTAGTATGTGATTTCATCTAAAACATGGTAAAGCTTGAAATTTATATCCTTGAGTGCGTTTCTTTATATGTATTATGGTAAAAGGTCCTTCAGAAGGGTCAACAGTTCATTAATTGTCCTTGATTGATTAGAAGGACTTGCAGACCAGCAGATCTCTACATCATAAAAGTGATTAAACTAGGATTTATGGCAGTTCGATATTAGTTTTAATATCTGAAGCATATCTATCGGCTGCTATTTAGGATCTGAATGGACCTATTGGGAGCATTGTGATGTTTCTCTTACATCTAAAGGATTTAGGCTGATTCATGGTTGCTGAATGTAGTGTGGAGGAAGCTAAGAAGAGAATGTATGCGTGTAGCACGACCACCTACACAGGTTTTCAAGCTGTGATGACAGAAGAAATGTCCGAGAAATTCCGGGGTGAGTCCTGAAGCATTCCTCTTTTTTTCTATCTTTTTGCTTTTCTGAGATTTTCTTCGGTGTTCTCTTTGGGAGAAGATGTGGGGCGTCTTTCTATTTTGGATAGACACTTCATGAATTTCTTACCATTTATGTCATGTTGATCAGGTTTGCCTGGTGTTGTCTTCATTTTGCCTGATTCGTACCTATATCCTGAAACTAAGGAGTATGGAGGTTTGTCCATTTCTTGTTTTAGTGTTTTTCGTTGATAGCTATGAGCCTTTAGGGCACTATATATGCTGTCTCCGATTCAAACTATATCATGCACCTCCCTGTAACTTCTGCTGATAATGATATGCCATGATATTTTGTCTTTATTTGGGGAAAAAAAAAAAAAAAAAAAAAAATCACAGGAGACAAGTATGACAATGGCGTTATCACTCCCAGACCTCCCCCTGTTCAATACGGGAGACAAACAAGACCGAGGAATCAAAACAGGTATGATCGCCCAAACTACAACAACAGGCCACCCCCAAATAATTATGGCGAGAACTACAATACGCAGCAGAACTATGGTCAGCCTGGCCAAGATGGAAGGGTATTCGGCCCACCTGGTGAGAGGGGCGACTTTGGGCAAGGGGAAAGGAGAGGTCCCATGCCTAATTATCAGGGGACTTTTAACCAAGGAGCTCAAAATAACTTTGCTCCCCAAGAACAGAGAAACTTCTCGCAAGGTCAGGGAAGAGATTTTAGACCAGGTGGATCTTACGGTCAGGGAGATTATAGGCAAGGCCCGCCCCAAGGTTACAATGCTGATTACAGACAAGGTCCGCCCCCCAGCCCTAATTTCAATAACCAAGGGGGAGGCATGAGTTCCAATTATGGCAGAGGTAATGTACAAGATGGAGGACCTGGTCATGGAGGGGATAATCGGCAGGGCGGAGGATTTAATTATGGTGGGCAGAACGATGCAGGTCCTGTGGATGGACAGCCGGGGGGGTCATGGCAGGTATGACGTTTACTCGCAATTGTTATTTGGAAGTTTGAAATAGTTAAATCTTGTCGAAAGGCTTAAGCAGTGAATTTGTTAGACATCCTGAATGAGAATTGCTGTTAAACTACATTATTAGGCATGGACTGTTAATATCTGTATATAATGATTGCTGGTTGGTAGGTTGTGTGTATTGTTTTAATCAATCATTCCACCAGGTTTAGATTCCGAGGGCGTTTGAGGATTTATAGAAAATTAGTAAGGCTATACCCTTACCCACTCACATCGCTCTAGTGTAAACTGGATGGGTTGTCGTGATTAGTGCAATCCCCACAAATCTGCAAATTGACCAATCTGGTGCACCGTCCTGCCACTCTTGAGTAAATTAAAGTAGGCGAAGCATTTTCCGTAGTAATTATAAAGACACTTTATATTTGAGCTCTAACAGTACTTGGACACGCCGAAGTTTATCACCAATCAATTAAACTGCTCTTCTACTTCAGTTTGCCCTAACTGTTTTAATTTTATAGACATTCCATGCTCTGGTTGAATGACTTAGTCTTATTACTATGTTGATAATATATTGCCTTCTCTTTACGGAACAGGGGGTGCGATAAGCTGCGGATTACGGTTGGAGTTGATGTTCTCCGAGCTAGAGAAGAGCCAGCCATCCGAAGACAACTATTTAGCTTTTGTTTTAGTGTATATTCGCGTCTCTCGAACAATGCATCAAGAACTTTAGTTTATTTTAAGTTACTCATCTCTACCAAACTGCTTGTTACTTGAAGCGCTTCTTTTGATGCTCGCTTGGAGAATGTTTGCAGTTTACTTCGTTTCTTTCGACAAGCATAATATTAGAGTTCAAATAATTACTACTACGTACATTTTTGCTATTGTGTTTTGTCCGTCTATTTCGTTATGGTTTGATTTGTTGTTTATGCTTTAATTTCAGATGAAGTGGTAATTTTCTTAACTTTTTAAGAAGTAAGAGCTTGTTTTGGAGCTTTTGCTGGTTGAGCTATTTGCGGAACGAACCAGCGACCTTTGTTTTTTTTGTGCATTGAGACATCGAGCGAGTGTTGTGTCGCTCGAGCCTGATGATGCTGCCGCGTTGCAGCAGCTCTCCTTCTGATGTAGTCTTTCATGTTGGATTGTCATGCTACACAAAGTTAGTTAAAAAATTGCGTTAGATTGAATATTAATATTAAACTAAGGCTTCGTTTGGAATAGTGGCGACGATGGGAAAATATTTGTTTGTTTTCGTATGTAATGTTAGGTTTCGTATATTGCGGTTAGTCGGTTACGATATATTTTCTGCGGTGCGTTATGTGTGGTGAGAAACGACGATGGAAAAATATTTTGTTTGTTTTCGTATTTAATATTGCATTCCGTATATTTATAATAGTTACGACATATTTTCATTCATCTCGTAATGGGCTTAGAATGCAAAGATATTTCTATATATTTTTTTTCAACTCTATTCTATTTAATAGCATTAGATCTATCTCAAAATTACACTAAGCCAAAGCCTTAGTTCTTCTTTGGGTTTATGGCAACCAAAAAGTTACGGATTTATTATAAATAAAAAATGAAAGAAAATAATTATATAATGGGGATGTAGCTCAAATGGTAGAGCGCTCGCTTTGCATGCGAGAGGTACGGGGTTCGATCCCCCGCATCTCCACCATTTTTTTTCTTCTAGTAATCCTAATTTTCTAATGCGTTTTATCATAATTGATTCTTTAATTAGGAAATGAAACACCAAATAATAGTTACTTGATTCTCTGCCACACAAGATTTGTGAACATCCAAAATCTACAATTTCTATTTTCATATAGAAATTTTGAAATTATTGTGGTCATCTTTTGCAACCCCACATTTCTAGTGCTACATATAACTAACATGTGCCACACAAATTTTGAAACTGTTTTATTCCACTAGAGAGAGAGAGGAGGGACCATACTAACAACATCCATATCTCTCTCTCTCTCTCTCTCTCTCTCTCTCTCTCCACCTCTCATTGCTCTTCCCTCTCTAATCCTTTTTTTGTTCTTTTTGTTTTTTAAATTCTCTACATTACATCTCACATCACTTACTTTCTACTTCTTCGCCGATGGCGTCGACCGCCTCCCGGCCGTTCTCCCCGCCGCTTCTGTGCGGCGGGCCGGCGTACCGGCGACGGAGCCACAGTCGTGACTTTCGCGCCGTGGCGGCTTCCGATACGTCCGCCGGAGAGGAACCCGCGACGCGCGAGAGGCGGAAGCCGCGCGTCGACACGCGGATCCACTGGTCGAACCCCGACGAGGGGTGGATCGGCGGCAAGAAGTCGAAAACTGAGGCTGATGTGCAAGGCAAGAAAGACCAGTATGTTGGCGGGAAATTTGCTAATTTGATCAGCAGATCAACCGAATCACACTACCAGTTAAGTCCATGATGTTTCCTTCCTTCTTGTTACAACTTACAAGCTCATTTGAACTGTTGCTCTTTTCTTTTTTTTTCTTTTATTGTTTGAAACAACAAAATTTGTCGAAAAGTTGAGAACTGTATACATAGTTTCAAAGTTTCTAGATAAACATAGCTAAGAGAATTTGGAATTAAATGAGCGGAAATTCGACGCCTTATTTTGTATGACTAAAGAAGCTTATGTAGAAGTGCTGTTTCAATAGAGCGATTCAGAAAAAACACGGATGCTTAAGAAATTGTTTCCAGAGTAGAGGATCCGCTTTAGAAGTTAGATTCTTAGACGAGAGGCGAGAAATTGATATTTAGAAAAAGTTTAAGCTGATAGAGAACGGTATAACTATTGCTCAGATTCCTCGGAGTAGCGCCAGAGGCAGATATGGAGGAGATAAAAGCTGCGTACCGGAGGCTGTCCAAGGAGTACCACCCGGACACGACGACGCTCCCCCTGAAGACAGCCTCCGAGAAGTTCATCCGGCTGCGGGAGGCGTACAACATGCTGAGCAACGACGGCAGCCGGCGGTTCTACGACTGGACCCTGGCCCAGGAGGCCGAGAGCCGGCGGATGCAGCAGATGAGGGCGAAGCTCGAGGACCCGTACATGCAGGAGCTGCGCGACTGGGAGTCGGTCCCCGACACCGTCGACCGGCTCGGGGGGAAGAACATGAAGCTCAGCGACCAGGCGATGACGGCGCTCACGATCGACGTCGCGATCATACTGTTCTCCATCTGCTGCATCATCTATGTGGTAGTGTTCAAAGAACCTTACTAAATGCTTGTGTACAAAGTACAAACCTCTTCAGTTTTAAAGCAGGAAATTTAAGATAGATAGTTCAAAGGAATTCTCTGATGCATCTCATATGATGGATCATTTACTACACACTATGCATGAGAAAAAGATCGAAGACGGAATATATCGAGCAGGAAATTCGAAATCTCACAGAGTTGAATTGTTTACGAGACGACCGATCTAGGTCGAGCAACATGGTGTGTTTCTTTTTATTAAATCTCTTGCAGAAACTGCAGAGGCAACCCAAAACTGACACAGTTCATCATGCTACTGCTTTAATGTGGGAACTAGAAGAAACTGTCGACAAAAGTGATTCTTCTTGTGTGCAATGAGTAGATAGATAATTTGTGTGTTCAGGAATCTTCGAACTCGATGATCTTAACGACGGAGGAGTCACCAATCTTCTCGAATATGACGGCACGATCGTATGGTTTTATCATGCCGATTGATTTCCCGTAATTTAGCGCAAGTTTTAGGCCAAACTCCTCCTTCGAACTGGCGGAATCGGCCTGTTGTGATACAACGAAAGAACTGTTAGTATACCAGCAATCTACAACTAGAAAATGATCTCACTTTTATACTATTAAGAACAATAATGCTTTCCCTGAGTGTCCTAAGTAAAGATAAAATCATTAATATCAGAGCCCTTAACTTGATGAAATAGTTAAATTCGCTTCACCAGATAAAGCTTTTCTTATATTAGTTCTACCAACTGCAATAATTGTCATTTCAATGTATTTTCCTTCTTCATCTATGAAACAACCGTTGTTCTTCAAAAACTTCAGCCGCCAAAGAATAATATTTTTAAAATTTATAGAAAATTAAACACAGCAAGGAGTCTGAAAAAACTCGAGTGTTCTTTCAACATCTATTTTGTGACACCTCAATAGTCCCATATTCGGATAATATGGAAGAGCGAGAGAGCCTTACATAAAACTAGCACATTAGTTGGGCTTAAATATTTTGGGCTGGTGGTTTAGGACCAACAAGTTACTACTGGTAGAGAATTGAGTCGTTACAATTATATTCTAAGTTAGATATCCACCACCTTTATTATTGCAACATGATCAAAATAATAAGTACTCTTTTAAAGCAGCAATACCTCATGCTACTTGTAAGTATGCCTAACAGTATAAGATTCAACATTACAAACTATTAATTTTTACAGGTAGATTATTTCAAAATTTAACTTGGAAATTTAATTGCATACCTCACTATGATTTGCCAGTACAGGATAGATTCCTCTTACAGCAAGACATTGCCTCGCCTGCAGTATTAAGCAACTCTTCAATATCTTAAAAAAAATCATGCTTATAAAAGTAAAAACTTAGTTAAGCAAACCTGTATAGCGCCAGAGGAATCCCATTTTAGTGCATCTGATTCTTGCCGTGGGAAGAAAACAGCTAGCACAGGCATTGGAGGCCTATATTTTGCAACTAACCTGTAAAAAACAAATTAAGTGCTAATGTGACCATCAAAATTTTTAATAATAAATAAATGAGGGGAACGAAGTGTATTAATGAGAACTAGTATAGAGTACCTTGCAGCTTTGCCTGATGAGGTGAATGCAATGATGACAGCAGCCTTGACTTTGATAGCCGCACGCACCTGAAGAAATGAGAGACCACTTTTTCAGTGTTTTGTCTAGAAATGAAAAAGAGAAAAATTGAAATAATAAAGGACAAATGTTACCGCTGATGATGAAACAGACTCGGCATGCGACATTGGTTCACCAACATGTTTGATTATTCTCTTGAATTGAAGAGACTGATTATACACAGTCTCAGCCTACAAAACAGAAATAGAGTTATTGCTCACGAAAAGCATATCTAGAACATGCAAAACTTCTCCCATATGAATGGATTCATACTTCTGCACATATTCTCCCCACTGTCTTAACTGCATCGACTGGATAGAGGCCTCGAAGTGTCTCGGCACCCAACAAAATACCATCACTCCCTGTAATTGAGCAACCAACATCAACCAGAAAATCCACGAATGTAAAAAATAGAAAATAGATATTACGACATACGCCCCTGCAACATTTGTTAGATGCATCCCATAAAATTTGAATTTTTATATGGCCTTCAAAAAACTTAATTTTCCAAAATATGATGATTCCCCAACTTTCAGGTAGACTACATATTTCACAAAGGTTTAGATGTAAATAGATGATTTTGCATGGCTATATATGTAAGAGCACCAACATAACACATTTGAGCATAAATTACAAACCATCCAGGACGGCATTTGCAACATCAGTGGCCTCTGCACGAGTGGGACGTAAATTATCGGTCATGCTATCCACCACTCTGGTGACTATGGCTGGTTTCCCAGCTAAATTGCATTTCTGAATAGCCGATTTCTGGAACAAAAATACCTGTCGCATCAAGAGAACAAATACTAATATAAATTAGTTCAGAACAAAATTGTTAAGTAGCTTCTATGTATAGAACCCAGCCAAGTTATATATATATTATATATATACACCTGGAGGAACCCATAACGCAAATTATAAATGGGTCACCATCAGCCAAAGTAAGACTTATAAATAGGACAATTGCCACTAAAAGCAATAATCTGTATGCAGATGGATTGGTAAGAAATATGAAATATTTTACATTTTCTGGTGGAAGGTCTATTCCTAGGTTCCCTCGAGAAAGAATGATGCCATCTGCTTCTTCAAGAATTTCATCAAAATGCTCCAGGCCCTATACAGCAAGACAAAGTAAGATTAGTTACGAAAGAAGAAGAAGATTTAGTATTACCATAACTCCATAGTTGTCAAAGATGTATTCTCACCTCAGCATTTTCAATTTTAGCATAAATTTGAGTGTCTTGCAGATTTTGAGACTTCAGAAACTCTTTAAGCTGATCGATGGCAGAGCATGCACGTTTAGTGAAAAAGAAAAACTACATACGCAAATTAGAGGGAAAAAAAAATTCAAATAAACTCACCTCTCTTACATCCTCAGCATGGCGGGTGTAAGAAAGAGAAATTATATCAACGTTATTAGAGGATCCCCATGTTGAAATGACCTATCAACATCAAACCCAAAGAGATAAATTTTCACTTCAGAATGAACAGAGTAACTCAACTTAATTCACCAGCATTACCAACTTATAAAGGACTAAGCAGTCGAATAAAGAACCTCTCAAAAGCAAAACATAGATGATATTTATGATTTACATAGTAAGGAAAAAAGATTAGCTGTTATCAAATAATGGCATAATAATGTCATTAGTAGTTAAATGACAACAGAATAATCAAATTCCAATAGGATTACCACAAATTCATTGTCATCTTGAAAGTTTTTAATAGGGTTGATAGCCTCAACTTCATTTTAGTTCTATAGAATCTGAACAATCAATCTTTTCAACTACATACTATGTCTGTATTTTCGAAACCAGGTTTTGCATATGAAATGACCATGTAAAGTCTCTCATAAAACTGACTTATTGGTGCTATGTAAATATGCTCTTCTAAAAAGGCTGACAGAACTTCATAAGGTCGTGCACCAAAAGTTAACAGTAAAAGACCACTAAAAAGATATTCATTCAATTCTATCAAGAACAGAGCACAAATTGATGCTTTGGAACAGTTTTGCATACGGCAAGTTAGGAATTGATGAGAAATGAAAATTACTTGCTTATCATAGCTACTCAGAGTAGGCAAATCGATGTGAACTTGAGAGACGTGTATGGTGAAGATGGAGCCAGCAAGTGTAGCACTGTTCTTTATGAGGCAACTTACATCTTGATCGACAGTCGCCAGAACCTGCGGAAAACTGACCATGAATATAAAAAAGAAACAACAAAGTTATGTAATTTCTAGTGTAATTCGACTAGCACCAATAAATATCTCTACCTCAAGCCACACAGATGTTGTTTCACTTCCAGTGAAAAGATACTGCCCGACAAAAATAGTGTCACCTTCCTTCACCGCCTACAGTCGAAAAGAAGAAGGATATCAAGATCATATGAAGACTTGCAGAGAAAAGATGTGTTAAAATGATGATGCAAAGAAAAGAATGCATCAGAATGAAGCCCGAAGATGCAGAAATGCAGTGCTACATATAATGCACTAATCAAGATTGTCTTTAGAGAAATCACAGTAGGATGAAAAATCACATTAGCAAAGATGATCTAATAAGAAGAATGGATCTAAAAAATAAATAAGGCTGACAATTTCAATTGTCTTCTTAGTGCCACTCATCACAACTTGCTGTTACAGACAAATGGATACTTGATTGTCGGATCGCTATATAACATGACAAAAAAAAACAGATGAAGAGCTTCAGTATGAATATGGGTATAGTATTCAGGTTCACCGCCCCAAATATCAAAATGCACCTATATGTGCTCATGCCTCCATTTCTTTGCCACCTTATAACATGCATATGTCAGGAGCAATGCAGAAAACAAAATCATCATCACAAAGACATGCTTACTACAAATTTATGCCGTACCACAAATCTTACAAATGGATTATCATGCTTACCTTGGCAAGATGAGCGAAATTAATGGGTAATATCTCAGCTGAGGGAATTTTCGAAAGGTCTGGGGTTATTGTGACATGATTTCCAGCCTTCAGATCAATTGAATTGCCAGTTGTATTTTGAACCTGTATCTCTGGACCCACGGTATCCAGCATTACCTAAAATCACATCTTATCAGCCAAATTATTCACAGGAAACATGAACTTACTAATAATAAGATTAGTGCAACCACATAAATATGCAGAAATAAATCATCACTTTGATGTTATATAAGTAAAACATTCTAAACTATTTTGATAAATGTTGGATCTTCTAATACTATCAGAATTCGACCACTGCAGTGAGTTCTTAAGACCCATGGAAAGAACAGAGTCTCTTGATGATATTCAGCATTATATGGTTTCACTTACAGCACACAACTTCTTGGCATTAGCAACAGCCGTCCTCAAATTATTGAGAGTCTCTTGATGGTATTCAGCATTCAACCCGGAGAAGCCGAAGCGTGCAACTGCCAAAGCCAAGACACAAGAATGTCAGACCAAAAGTTTCATGCACATGCACAGGCGATCCAATGACCCACCAACAAACCTGCCATTCCAGCTGTAAGGCATTGCTCAATTGTTTCTACGGAACGTGACTTTGGCCCAAGCGTCCCAACAATTTTCGTCAGTGATGGAAAGAATTTCTGCAATTCCGCAAAACAACAATAGGTGGCAAAATAGAAACACATCAGACGATACAGAATATTCCGGCGATTAATTATTCAGACTCTTTCTCCAACTTCAATAGGATTACAAAGCATTTAAAATTTCTTTTTTATTTCTCCATTAAAATGAAGACACGATGAGGACTTTAGAAGAACATACTTGTGTACAATCATTATAGCTAGCGTAATTAACTATCATTTCCATTCCTCTTTTTCCGAAATCAATTGATACAACAGTTAAAACCATTGTCATCTTCTCCAGTTTATACATCTTGCCTCTTCTACAGTATAAATCGATCAAACAGTATCCAATCTATCATTCAAAATCTGCCCTTCTCTTTATCACCAACATATATTACACTCGCGTAAAGCATTCCTACGACAATTTTCCTATATCGACTCCCTCTGCATTGTTTCCCTACAAGTTGACTTCCAACAAATCCGCAGCATAGTTCACTAAAGCAAACACAAAATTAAAATTTTAAGATATAAATCGAATTCCACAAGTAACACGAGCAAACACATATTCTAATTTCCGCTGATCCACTCACAACAATGCTAAAAAAAAGCATCCAAATCGAAACTAAACATTAAAAAAAAAAAAAATTGAAAACAATACCGGATTCTGCAACAACGGATCACGATCCGATCATCCACAAACAAAATCGGAAACGTTATCATCGTTCCGATCAAAAGTGGGGGAGAGGGAGAGAGAGAGAGAGATTGATCTTACGGTGTTGGAGGGGTAGAGAACGGAGGCGAGGCGCACGGGCTCCTCGATCAGCATGTGGCCCCCCTGCATCGCGAATCGAGATCGGGGGTTTCTAGGGTTTGGATCGAGAGATTTAGGGTTTCGATTTGGGCGTAGAGGAGGGAGAGAGGCGCCGAAGAGGAAGAAGCGGAGGTGGAGGGAAAAAGTGCGTGCGAATACGCGACGGTTTTTTTTTTTTTAATTAATTAATTTTTTTTCAAAGCTTGGGGCCGAAGCCACGGGTATTTATAAGGGGACGGAGCCAAATGAGGAGGCCGTTGATCATTATTTGGGAACAATTTCAGATACCCCCCTATATTTTACTCTTTTTGAATTTTCATACTATGTAATTTTGCTCATATTATTTAGGGAAAACTTCAAAAACCCCCCTGTGGTTTCACACTTTTTCATTTTAATACCCTGTGGGTTAAAGTGTATCAAGTTATATCATGTGGTTTCGCACTTTCTCACTTTAGTACCTTGTAATTTAAAGTGTATCAAGTTAGTACCATGTGGTTTTATTTTTGTATCAAGTTAGTACTATATGGTTTTATTTTTGTATCAGTTTAGTACCTGCGGTTTTTAAACTATAGGATAATAAATTGAGAAATTGCGAAACCACAGGGTACTAAAGGAGAAATTGCGAAACCACAGGGTATTAACTTGATACACTTTAGACCAAAGGGTAGTAAAGTGAAAAAGTGCAAAACCAAAGGGTGCTAACTGGATACATTTTAAACCATAGGATACTAAAGTGGAAAAAAGTGAAACTACAAGGGGGTATTTGAAGTTTTCCCTATTAATTAAAAGCATTAATTGCATATAGCTCCTTGTAAAAATATATCGAATTATGAATATATTACTATAAAATTTAATATTTATTTTTATACCTACAAAGGTCTAGTGATATTCATATTTGTTATTCTGATTTGTTATCATTAAAGTATTGTTTATTTATTAACAACAAATAATTGAAATGATAATTTTGTCCTTTTATATATATATATATATATATATTCCTCCAAAAGCTTTAATTGTTAGAATTATAGAGAAATATCCTTTAAAAGAAATATTTTATCTAATAATATAAGAGAGATAAAAAATCGATTTAACTCATTCATTAATCAGGATTAAATATTTTATTTATTGTTAATTATATTTTTCTAATAGATCCCGCCAGCATAAGTATATTTGAAAATGTTTCTGTTAAATCTATTTTTGATTGTTTTGTAATAATATCTAATATGTTCTCCAAAACTTATTGACGCTATCTGTTTAATCCTTATATATGTCATAATTAAGTAAAAAAGTGCACAATTTAAGAATTAAATTGAGCTACACTATTTTTTTTTTGAGAGAGAGATTGATAGCATATTACTTGCTTCGTTTATTTCTAAATAAAATAAACGAAACTGAAAATGTTAGATGTGACTCGAAATTGATCATCGACTTCAGTTTGGAATTTCGACTCGTCGATAGTTTCGCAGTGCGACCAATTTGAAAAATAAATTGCGAAGGAAAAATGAATGTCTGTGGTGGGTAGCAGAGGGCTCGGGCCGACAGGATACGGATCGGATCCGAAACTCGTTAAGAGTTTCTTTTTCGTTTTTGCCCTAGAGGCGACAGATTGTGGTGGTTGTACCTTTTGAACATTGTATTCCCTTTTTTTATTGGATAGTGAAGTTTTCTTCTCTCTCGCCCGTAGTTTTTTTCTGCAAAGAATTTTTCACATAAATCTGCGTGTTCCTTTTTTTTGTTTCTGCTTGTGGTTTGATTGTTTTATGTTCGCCATTTCGTTTTCGTTTGTGCGTTTGTCATAACAGAAAATGTGAATCAATAAGGATGAATCAACTAGTATTCGAACTCGAGACCTCGGGTACTAACTACCAAACCCTTTGCTATTTGCGGAACGATCCATATTTGAGCTACACTACTACTCATCAATATTTTGTGAATGATGTTGTATTATGCCGCTAACTTATGAAAAATAATAATCAACAAACAGGTACCCGAGGTCCCAAATTTGAATCCTAATTGATTCACATTTTCAGCTAAGTTTATTTCTAAATGAAATAAACGAAACGGATAGCGTGCTACCTATCTCTCAAATTAAAAAAAAAAAAACAGGTAGCTTTGAAACTTACTGTATTGAACCAAACGAGCAAATGCAGTATCAGTTGTAATCTGAGGCCGAAATCCAAAATATCTGAATATATCGAAATACTCTATAATATTACATAACTCGAACCAAACGTGCCCTTAATTCACTTCCTTTTACTACAAATTCTATGAAAATAAGATTCCTTAATTTAATAGATGATTTTTTATTTTTTTTATTTTTGAGCAAGAGGAATTGTATCAGTCAATGTTGGTGGTGAGAAACATACACATCCATCTCCACAATTCCACCGTCTTTAAGGTTATAATCGTAATTTTTCGACAAGAGGTACCCCTTCGCGAATCGGAAATGCCCGGTCCCGCCGACCACCACCGACTCCCGCACCGGTAGGTCCATGGGGATCCGGCCGTGCACGGTGAGCGAGCTTCCTTTTAATGGCCCGTCCTCGAATGCCAGGTGTAGGCTCAAGTCCGACACAATCCCGTCCTCCGCCACCCGAACAGCAAAACCCTAGAGCACCAAATATAAATGATTAAATCACCATTCTCTATCAGCTTAAGCAATATCAGTAAATGATTATCCTAAAAGAATAACTTTTGATTTTCTCTACAACAGAGACAGAAACTCTATGATGGAGATTCTGTACTTTCTCGAATGTTCAACTTGAGTGTTTAGCAAATAGCTTAAGCTTTTGGAGAAAAATGTTATTATTTTGGACCTGAGCCCTCCCGATGGCCTTCGAGTTCGGGCTTGGGTCTTCAGTGAGCATGTTGTTGAGCACGACGATGTCGCCAAAGCGGCGAGGGGAGGAAGATTCACTGTTCATCGACGGAGCGGCAACGACCCGCATGGCGGTCGGGCGCGGGCTGGTGTAGTCGTCGTGCATGTAAAAGTGCAGGTGGGCGGTGCCACCGTCGTCGGCATCACGAACGTAGTATGAAGCCGAACAGGTAGCTATGAAGAACACGACAGTGAAAAGGAAGCAAAAAGAGAAAGGAGGAACAGAAGAACCCATTAATGTTTTGAAGTGTCACAATATATAATTTGTTTTGCTGTACTTCTCCCTGAGCACTGGTATTTATAGATGGAAAAGGTAGGCTATAATGATTGAATCTAATCAGCCGTTCATCATATCGCTTTAGTTTGATCAATCAATCATTGCATTATAAATAAAAAAAGATATTTATTAAATGATCATATTAAATAAAGTAAGCAATTAATAAGCTACTAAAAAGAAAGACTAGATAAACATGATTCAATCAAAACAAAAAAAACAAAAAAAAAAAAAACCGAAATCTCCTCAGAGTAAAACAGTTTAAAAGTTTTAAGTTCATACAATATATGTGATAAATGCATGATTAATTAGATCATCTCAAAGGCTTTAATTCCATGTTTATTTTTTGTTCTTCTAAAAAAAATATTATATGGAGCACCTCTCTATAGAGAGAGACAATTAATCTAATTAATCATTCACCGTTGCTTTAAAAATCTGTGCACAATATATTATGAACTATTACTTAAAACGTCTCAATGTTGAGAGGCTACACATCTAATTTTTGTTTGTCAATATTATCCATAAATGAGAAAAATAATTATTAATTATATTAATATAAAGTAAATAATCAGTTACTGAGATCAGTAGCTCAAGGTTTTTTTTTTTTTTTTTTTTTTTTTTTTTTTGAGAAGATATGAAGATGCTAACGTCAGTTTTATTTCATTTAGAACAACTTAGCTTCAAATACTTAATCAACTGTGATTCAACCTGGGTCATAGATACCAACCATCAAGTCCTTTGCCACTTGCTCTAAGGACGGTCGGTGTAGCTCAAGGTTTTAATTAACCTTTCATTTGTTACTGTGCGCTTCACCTGAGCGAACATTTAGAGCAGTTTCTTATTATTGTCGATATGAAGCATAAATTGCTTAAGAATTTTACATAGTTAAGATTGTGCTATTATTGTATAGAAATATAGTAGAAAAATGCAAATAATTGTACAAGTCTTTCTCTTCTCCAGAGATTCTATTACGTATTAGTCATACCGTATCATTTACTAACAGTCAATTATATTTTTTTACCTAAAAAATATAATCTTTCTTAATAATCATGATTATTATTTTTTTCTAATCCAAGGAGAACAATCTAATTGGTTTCCTTACATAATATATATAGCTAGTGCATTTTACAGAAAAATAAATAATAATTTGTACGGAATCAATCCAATTATTAAGCCATATGAGGTCAAAATAATATCAAAATACATAACGCAAGGTGAAATTTTTAATTAATTATTACTATATAATATATTGTGACAAATTGGTTGATCACAAAAAAAGAAAAAGAAAAAAATACAAAGAATTGTAATGCCATAAATTGGTTGGTTGGGAATTGGGATCATTTAATAAGAACATAAATGGACCGTCCCGAACATTAAAGCATGGACACGGAGACTCGTGGGCCCAATCGTATAGACTACACTGAATTGGTTGTAATTATTTAAGTACGAATACGTCGTATGAATACATCGTATGAATACGGATTCGTACATACATAATTGCAAATGGAATAAAAGAATATTCCATGCACATTTTTTACATACATAATTGCAAATGAAAAAAATACAATGGTTTAAAAATAGACTTAACGAATCAATAATTGTCAAATTCAAATAATAGATTCAAAATTAAAAGTCTTGACTTTCATTCGTAATTTAAATCTAAATTCAAATTTTTATATTTTAGGTAGATATTTAAAAAGATTGTATATTTTGGAATACATGTATAAAGTATTTACGGTACAATTAGTTTGGAAATATACTTAGAAACAACTCAAATTGACAAAACAAATCAATTGCAAATAGACTCTGCTACAAATAGCCTAATTCAAAATCTAGATTCAGAATTTATTTGAACTTAAAATCTAAATCTAAATTTAAATTTAAATTATTTTTACAAAATTGTTACAAAACGGGGCTTAAAAGGTTTAAAACCTTAAAATAGGCCAAAATTTATATAGCGGCCCAAAGCCCAAAACTCAAAACCAAATCACCAGGGCCCATATACTTCAAAATAAAAAAGCGAATCGGATCCTAATTGAATCGGGTTCAGATAAAATTCGACCCGGTTCACAAACGTCTCGTCCTCGTCCCCTCTCCGTTCGATCCCTCCACCTCCTCCTCCGCTAGGGTTTTGCTAGGGTTTCTTCTTCCTCTCTCTCTCTCTCTCTCTCTCTCTCTCTCTCTTCACCCTCGCGGCGACGTTGAAGGCGGGAGAGATCGATGTGGTTCCTCTGCGTGTTCTACCACAGGCTCCTGGACTACCGGCGCCCGGAGGTGGAGGCGCTCGCGGAGCTCTTCGGCGGAGGCAATGGCGGCGGCGAGGGCGGAGGAGGAGGTGGATGGGAAGCGAACCCTAGAAAATGGTCGCTGGAGTGGAAGCTCCCGGAGAACCACCACGTCGACTCCCCCTTCCACTTCGTCTCGCTCCCTTCAGAGGAGATTGCGAGGAATATCGCCAATCGGAGTGAGCTCCTCTCTCTCTCTCTCTCTCTCTCTCTCTCTCTCTCTAGTGATTTGTTACCAAATGGAGTGTTAAATTTGTGATTGAAGTGAAATGCACATCACAGTGTTTTATTGGTTGTATTAGTGATCAGATCAGTTATCAGAATCACCTCTCAATGTGTGATTTCACTCCTATTTGGGTGCTAATTTGAGAAAAATTAGTACTTTTTGAGCTTTAGCTTTTAAATCTTCAACTTTATTTAATGGAAAGAGTTTTTCATTATATTGTTTACATGTAGTATGTTGAAAGCCAAATGGGTGATGAATCGAACATTAATTGGAATAGTTTAGATGGTATTGCATTATAAACATTATATTGAAGCTTTTTTTTCTTAATGTATTGTATTTTACGTGATCGAGCGCACTTTCACATAGTGATGGTTTTAGCATTTATTTGATTGTAGGTATACTTGTTAAAGGAATATACGAACTTTGGGGGCAGGGGATTAACTATGAAGAACTGGAAAAGGCTGTAAGAGAATTTCCAGATGAAAGGAAGCTGCCATATCTGACACCAGAGAGCACATTCCGAATTGTCGTGGACAGCTTTGGCAAAGTGATTAGTTTCGAAGAACAAAACGAGCGGATTCAAGGACTTATTTACATACCATTTCAGGTAATTAATTTTTTGCTTCTTTTTTTTCTCTTCTTCACTCTTTTGGTTATAACCATGCTTACATTGCCAACTTCTAAGATATATTAACTTTTCTAATGGCCAATCCTAATAAGTTATGTAATGCTGCATAATGAAAGTAGAAATTCACGTGGCTCTCTATATAGTTCATATGGCCATGATAAAGTTCATCTTGCTAGAGATAGAATACTTACCAAGCTTATAGCTTTTCGATACCTATCGCTACACAAAGTTTAACTTTCATCCGCTCCATGAAAAGAGAGTAAAATATTATACGCTCTCGCCTTGCCAGACTCTCTAAGAAATTATAGGATGATCAGGTTGTTGCTTTGCATAATCAGTGTCGTCCTTTTTCCAGGGACGGGTCGATTTGAAGAACCCTGAACACAAGTTTTGGCTCATTGAAACCGATGATTATGGGGCGAACAACGGACTTCCCCCAGTTGTTCAGAGGACAGTATTTTTTGGTCGAGAGGTTGGGGCGGCTGATAGGAAGCTTTTGCCTACATATCAGCTTAAGAGCCGTAAATACTTGGGGCCCACGGCCATGGACGCGGAAATGGCCTTTCTCATGGCCAATCAAGGATTAGCTCAAAAGGGAAAGCTCGTCTACGATCCTTTTGTTGGCACTGGGAGTATTCTCGTTGCTGCTGCACATTTTGGAGCGATGACGATGGTTTGTGCTTGCTTGGAGAATATTATTTTCTTGCCATTTTTTTTTTTAGTTGTTTAATATTCTTCTCCTCATCGAGATTCTGATAGAGAAACTTCAGGGTGCAGATATTGACATAAGGGTTGTGCGCGATGGGCGTGGGCCCGATTGCAATGTTTGGAGCAATTTTAAGCAGGTAGTTCTTTGGCACATTTTTTAGCAATTTTAGAAAGTAATGTCTTGTTCTTTCTTTTTTATGTTAATTTTTCTTTTTTATTTTTGATTTAATTCCAACTCTCTTGCCAAGTGCCAATTTCACTTGATATTAGCTTTTGTATATCACATATTTGTAGGGTGACACCTGTAGATGACTGTGGCGAAAATGTCGTTTCGAACACCTCAGAAATTTCTATATCTGTTATTTTATTCAAAAATGTTTAATTAGATAAGATAACCATCTTTCCCTGATGATTATGCACTATATATAATGTTAGACTAATACCACTGTACTAATCAACCAAATGATGATCTTTGTCGGAGTTCTTTTCTCAACGTTTCCATAAAGTATAAACACTATATGATGAATGGTTTGTGGTAAATTAGCACCATTAATTCTTTTAATGCGTAACTTCAGTAGTTAGCTTGTTACAGCCTATTTTTTGCTCTCCGAGACAGTTTATATATTGCATGCTTTCGTGGCTCTTGCTTTTAGCTGATTCCTCTACTAACTGTAATTTCTTTACAGTACAACTTGCCATCACCAATATCTCTACTGAGGGCGGACAATAACCTGCCTCCTTGGCGTCCAGGATTAAAGGAGGTATTTTCATTTCTCTGTATGGTTCATTATGATAAATGCCGGTTCTTATGGTCGCAGTCGTACTAGTTTTGTAAGTTTTATAATCGGGCGCTTGCTTTCTTTTTTTAATATTTGTTGCCGATTAAAATTGTCTTAGCTTGCTTAGATGTTGACCTATCTATTGCACCAAAGCATACTTGTAGATATATGCTGATGCGACCAAAGATGTGTATGATGGCAATGATTAATGTGAGCAAAAACAAGAAGAAATGAGAGAACCTTTCTTTTAGATTTCATTATTTTGTTCTTTATTGAAGTTAATGCATGTTGAACATTTCCTTTCTTCTTCTTCTTTTTCGGTAACTAGGTGTTTGACGCGATAATCTGCGACCCGCCCTATGGGGTCCGTGCAGGGGGTCGGAAATCTGGCGGTCGAAAGCTTCTTAAAGGTGCCGTGGGCCCCTACACAGTTCCGGAGGAGAAACGGTTCGACCACATACCGTCAACCGCTCCTTACAGCTTAGCGGAGTGCGTGCACGACCTTCTCGACCTCGCTGCGAGAATGCTCGTCATGGGGGGCCGGCTCGTCTTCTTCTACCCCGTGGTGAGGGAGGACGGCGTAACTAAAAACACCCAGTTCCCGGAGCACCCGTGCTTCACACTTATCGCTTCTTGCGAGCAGATCCTTAGCTTTCGCTACAGCCGAATTTTGCTTACAATGGTTAAAACCGGTCTTTACACCACGGAGATCGAAGAATCAGCAAAGAAGCAGCACTTGGAGTTCAAAGAGAACCATTTAAAATGGTTGGAGGACGGAAACTTACACTCTGCGGTTTTTAGTCCCGCAGAGTCCCAAATGGCATCTCTCAAGCTCGAGAGAGACTCGAAGCCGAAATATAGAGGGAAGTATGTGTAGTGAAATGCAAATCTTTTTTGTTGTAGCATTCATATTTCAGGCCCCCTTTTCCGAATTCTGTTGGAAATTTTGGTTGAAAAGTATGACTAGTTTAAGTTCGGTGGTGGGGTTAAAGTGGCGCATTTCGCTCGTAAACTGAATGAGGGAGCAAATGAGAAGGTTGTTTCGGGACCATCTTGGCATGACACTGATGTACTACTTAAACCCTAAAATGCTTTTTGGCAAAATTAAGATGTTATATGCTTTTGCGTGGTTTGGTCGCGATTTTTTATACTTCTCTGAATTGCTATTGATTTAATGTTGTTCTTAAACTGTGAATGAAGCACAATGTTTGCATGCTGTGCATTAAACTAAAGCTTGTGATCAGAAATTTTGTTTTTCCCTGTGTAATCCAGTTGTATGATTGTGTATATATTGTATCCAATTTTTTTTTTTTTTTTTCAGTAAAATTAAGTGTGAATACTATTACCAAATGAATCTTGTTTTATTATTAAATCGAAAATGTTAATTGTACATGTGTGTTTTTATACAATGTTGGAGTAATAAAAGCTCCGGATGCGGGTTTATTTCTTTTATAGGGATAATAATTGCCTATATACCCTTCATACGTTTGAAAATATTCGATTTACTCATTTTTTTTTCTTTCTAAAATATTCTTCATATGTTTCACCGTTATTGCAAAATATTTCTGCAGTTATCTCCTGTTAAGTTAACTTGGATTTAACGTGAGTTAAATATCTACCACAGTAAAAAAAAATGTAAATAACAATTTTACCTTTGACTTAAGGGCAAATAAGAAATATTGGTGATAATAGAGGGGTATATTAGAAAAGATCAAAAGTCAGAATACTTTTTGTGCCCTTGACTTTAAGAGCAAATAAGAAAGACAGTGATGGTGGAAGGGTATATATGTAAGGACAAAATAGTAAATTTATATAGATAACAGAGTTAATTAACAGATTTTAACTCTAGGGGTATATTAGAAATAGGTTGGAACGTAGCAAGAGTATTTTCAATATTAGCCTTCTAAGAGGGGTAAATCGAAAAATCGGAAACTTTTCGGGGGTATATAAACAATTGTTCCTATTTTATATAACAATTGGGACATATTCGCTTTACTTTTTATATTGAACCACTGTCTAGTGCAGTTAATTGCTGTATTAAATTATTGACTGAGTTGTTGTGAATGCAATACCTTATTTCCCACAAAGAGATAATTTAGCCCCTGATTTCTTGGTAAAATAAGATAAGTGATTTGTCTAGAAGGATCCAGCAATTAGAAGTGTATTAATGTGAGTGGAAAGTGGCAATGAAGCAGATTCAATTTGGTTTTTAGGATTTATTCAATCCTTTATTTTTCACTACTACTTAGATTGGTGGGTTGGGTTGATTCCTTTTTTTTTTTTTTTTTTTTTTTTTCGAATATAACTTCTGAATTTGAATTCTACTATAAACAGGAAAAAAAAAAGTGTGTCTAACCTAAGAGTTTCTTAAAGATACACACAAAAAAAAGCTCCTCTATCTCAAGCAATTTTTTTTTTTTTTTTTTGAGAGATATCTCAAGCATTTTTTGTACACTTAGGGCATGTTTGACCATACTTTTATTTTTATAGCTAGTTCAATTTGAGAAATAAATAAGAGTAAGATATAAATCTAATCAAGAGATTTACACAAATCACGCAGTAGTAGGCTCCACTCCATACACAATCCCAAAAAACCAATTAAAAATGAATTACTTTTGCTCAAATTATGTTTTCATTTACTCTTGGTAGTTAACAAAGCAACATTGAGTAATGCTTTATTAAACAGCACTATATCCGACCGACATTGCTGAACACGACCTTACAAAACTTATTATAACTCAATAATGAATTATTGTATTTTATTATTATTATTTTTTTAAAAATGCTAAAATATCTTTCATTAGTCATCTCACTACACTATATAAAGACTCCCTCATTAAAAAGCATCACTCCAAATATCATGAGGATTTCAAGTTGGTAGGTCTAGTTTGGCAATCACAAGGTAATTCATTCCAATCTCATGTGCTACACTTCACCTAATTTTGTTGTTGTTGTTGATTGATTGATTTATTTAATTTTTACTTTTTTAAGTCACTCCTCTCCCTTAATTGGTAGCATGTAAATCTCAATGTACAATTACTTTACTATATATGAAATTGAGACCATTGTCAATACCATACTCTTTATCTTAATGTTTTTTTTAAAAAAAAAAAATTCTTTTTAAGTAGCATTAATGTTTTCTAGTTTACAAATCACCATTATTTTTTGACTAAATTACAAAAACCCTCCATGTCGGTGCAAGCTCTCACATTTTCCTCATGTCATTCAAAAACCTATACTTTACCCGCTTAAAAGATAAAAAAAGTTTACAAGAGGTTACGCTGTGACAAAATGACCAAATCGTCCTTCGGGGTGAGCGTGGACGGACAGGTGGGCGTGGGCGAGGGCGAGGGCGAGGGCGTGTATGTGGGCATGGACAGAGTGACGGACGAGGGCAAAGCGGCACGGACGAGGGCGAGGCGGCATCGCGGCCGAGGATGAGGAAGGAGTAGAGTTTCAGGAGTATTTTGGATATAAAAAAACAGGATATAAACGGAACCCTAACGAAACACTGACGACGGGTTGAAAGTGAATGTTTTTTATTTTTTAAGGAAGCAAAGTATAGGTTTTTGAATGACAGAAAAAATAAAATAAAAAAATAGATATTGACGGAGGGTTTTCTGTAATTTAGACTTATTTTTTTTTCTTATTTTGTAAGTAGGTTACAATATGCAACTTTGCATGGAAGGAGTCAAGAGTGTGGTTTGTCATATTTGGTTCTTGATGATTCCAAGAGAGTTATTGGGATGATTAAATTGGAAAAGTAATTGGATCTATTTCTCTCACACATTTATAAGAGCAAGTCCTTCCTACTCATGAATGTTTTTCTTTTTCATGTACTATTATCATTCAAATTTGAGACTTATTAAGCAAAAAAGTGGTAAAATTTTTCTATGAACATATCATATTTGTTATAAGAGAGAGAGAGAGAAAGAGAGAAGTGGGGTGAAGAAGTATGTTGAGACCTAGAACATGATGTGAAATTTAACCCTATCTTATTCCCTCTCTCCCAAATGAGATGTGAAATCTCTTCCTTGAGCTTATTTACTACCAAATTTTGGTAGTTTCAGTAGTTTAGGTTGTACTTCAATTTCTTAATGAATAGAAGGTTTTCATTGTACTTTGGCTTGTTCTAAGCTCACAAAATAGTCCCTTTCTACATCCAACCATTTTATTTTATTTTATTTTTCTATTCCCTTCCAATAGATATTCAATAAATTTAAAAATAAAAAAAAATCAAAGATTTAAGTATCGATCAGTATGGGCCGTATCCACCGTACCGTATCGTGCCAATAAAATATCAGCACGATACAATCCTCATGTCGGTGGCAATGACTCATGCTCTCTATTCTTTAAATTAGTAAGTAATTTTCTTAATAAAGTTCAAAAGATTTGATAAAAATATATAATAAATAGCTAGAATATTTTATTGCTAAAGAAAATAAATATTTCATCACACATGCAGATGATCGATTGATACGACTCATGTGTGTCGTATTCTCACAAGAAATTTTCAACACAGTTAGCCCCATATCACGGCATTTAAATTCTTAAAAAAAAAATTGATATCTTCTTTTATAATTTCTTTTCTAACTAGCCTTTTTTAAAAAAAAAAAAAATTTGGTTGCTCCTTATCTCCACCCTCAATCTTAAACAATAAGACACTTTAAGATAACTCACCCTCACCTCTCACTCATTTCTTAGGCAAATGTGCTTTGCTTGGGAGCAAAGAGATGGTTTGATGTAGGGCCCAAATTTTTGTGGTAGTTGGATTTGGTGACTACAAAAGGGATGAGGCATTGAGGTAGGCTACCTACATGCCAACAAATTCCAATTTTTTTAAAAAAAATTAACAAAAAAACACCTCTTAGTTTTAACATAAATACAATCTATTCAAAAAAAGCAAAAAAAAACAGATAACAAAAATAGATAAATTGATGTCCAAACTTGTTGTTATGTACAATGGTCATGGATGGTCAAAATACTTGGCATTTATACTACCATCTTAATTATTTGAAGTTTTCATAGGAAGAGTCCATTTCACCCTTCTATCACTAACAAGAGAAGAGTTAAAAGGGTCAATATATAGATGAAGTACAACAAACAACAACAATGAAGAGAGTGTAGCAGTGTCATTGTTGCAAAAACTAAGAAACTGAAAAAGTTGGTATTTTTTGAGTTTTTTTTAGTTCTCTCAACATTTTTTTTTTTTTTTTTGTTTCTGTAGCTTATTTTGGAGCTTACTTTTTGCATCTTGTTCTTCTTTTTCACCCCATTGTTTTGATCACCACACTTTAATAAAAGTTTGCTTCATCCCCTTGTCATTTTGGTTTTGCTCCTTCTCCAACTATTAATTTGGTCCTCATATGTTTCATCATTCATGTTCTAATCTCACTGTGTTGAAGTGATCCATTTAAGAGACCTTTTTTTCCGATGCTCTCGCGATCTCGATCGTGTAAACATTTTCGAGTCTCTGAGTTCTTAATCTGTTAGGAGAAATATAGACAATGAGGGTGTAATTCGTCGAAGCCGATCGCGATGAGGGGCCTCGCAGGCATTGCTTCAGTCCATGCCGAAACCAGGCACCGGTTGGCGGGAACTCCGTAAGTTTCATCACATTATGCTTCTTCTCTTTTCTCTTTTTTTTTTTTCCTTTTCCTTCTCATCTTTCTGGACAAAGTATCAGTATTGTTACTGTAAATTAACCATATCACCTGCAACTTTCTTATCTGATTCTTCCAGCTTTATTAATCCATGTTATAACTTATAAGTAAACAAGATTAGTTATATTTCATGTTTTTACTTGAATCATTTTCTTCGATTATATTACTGTGTGGTTTATGTTGCTCTTGATTCTTTCTTCCTTTTTGCTGCGAAATCTTCTGTTATTCCTTGATAAGTTGTGCATTTCTTCATTTTTCTTTCAAATCCTCATTTTCTTTTGTTATTTGAGGAGTCTCAGGCTTAGTTTGGTATTGAGATGGATCTAATAACGTTATTAAATAGAATGGAGTTGAGAAAAAGCATATAGGGATATGTTTGTGTGTTTTTCGATGGGACCGTAGAAAATATATCGTAACTGACTAACTGCAATATGCGGAACGTAATATTAAGTACAGAAACAAACATGCGACATTTTTGATGCATTATCTTTCGGTTTCAATCAGAGCATCATTTGCCTCTTTTACTGAATCCCAAAAGAAAAACCTTTTAAACATGCGACGACATGAAACGTAATCTAAAATGCGAACAAAAGAAAAAGAAGAAGATCGATTCGCATAACACTCGACATGCAGAAAAAAACCGTAAATAATCCTTTAGAAGACCATTGATAGAGAACTACACTTGTTATCATAACTGAATCCCAGAATTACTAATACATGAATCAATTAGAAGCACAGGAGTTTCAGAATATTGGGAAGTTTCGTTTGGTTATCGCAAATTCCCAATTCTACACAACTTTTACAACTAGTCCGAACACGCATAATTTTCGCAAATACATTTACATGAATACATTTCCGCCTCTTTTTTCTAAAAGAAACTATTCCTTGCTGTGTTACGGACTGATATAACTAAGTTGGCTTCTTTCCATTTTCAGCATCAATTCGAGCAAAAGGAGGTTCCAAAGAAGCAGCTATCTCAAAGACGGCAGCAAGCCATTCATCAAACTGCTGCTCGGGAGCTCGGGTTACAAAATACGGTTTCTGAGATTTGTTCTCGTCGTTCTCACATGTAGCTTCTTCCTCCTGCTCATCCACTCTCCGACAGTTCATCATAAGGAGCATTTCATGTACACTAGTTCACGGTACTTGCCTCGACATCGCCGCTAGATAGTCTCTTCTTCTCTGATATTTTCTCGTAGCTGTTTCATGTACACTATAGTTCACAGTACAGACTGACGAATCTTTCCCAAAGATGTGGAATAACTTTTTTGAATTCGAATCCTCTGAGCGCAGATCCAGGTTTGTAACTGTCGGATGGATGTGGAACCCGGAGAAACCAGACGCGGGCTACGAATCAAACTTAATCATCGATTGGTCGCAGATATCGAAAGCAATTGGAAAACTCAATAGCCAAAAAGTAGACCTTAAAACCGGTTTGCTGAACTTCAACAAAGAAGAGATTAGTACATGGCGGAGCATTCTACCACGCACTGATGTTTCCGTAGTTCATCTCGATCACGTCCAAAATAATGTAACTTGGGAGGATCTCTATCCCGAATGGATTGACGAGGAAGAAGAATCCGAAGTGCCCTCTTGCCCTAACTTTCCCAATCCGAAGCTTTCCAAAAAAGCTCATTTTGACGTCGTGGCAGTTAAGCTTCCTTGTAGGAGTTCAAAAAGCTGGTCGAGAGATGTTGCTCGGTTGCATCTGCAGCTCGCAGCAGCTAGAATCGCCGCGGAGTCTACGAATTTTCAAAAGCCAGTGTTTGTGCTTGTAGTAAGCAGATGTCTCCCTATTCCAAATCTCTTCGAGTGTAAATACCTTGCGTTTCGTGAAGGAGATGTATGGGTGTACAAGCCGGAGCTGAGAGAGCTCAGGGAGAAGCTACAGCTCCCTGTCGGGTCTTGCAAACTAGCACTTCCATTCAAAGCAAAAGGTCAGCTTGGTTCTCTTCTTTAGTAAAATCGCAGGAAGGAATTTCGCACACATACCCTTGGGAATGTGCAGAGTTGTGCAGATATCCCAGTAGAGTTGGTGTTTTCATGCGTAAACCTGAAAACCTTGCTTATTTGTGACCTTGTCCCTGTCAGGGCATCAATGCAAATGCGGTTTTCTCTATGCACCTTCAAAGGGGCATGAATGCAAATAACTTATTATGGTTTTGGGGCACACATGCTGATACCAACTTCGCAGGGATATTTGTGCAATTTCACCTATTTGCAAGGGGATATATGTTGGAAAAAGTCCTTTCAAGAAACCCCATACAAATATCGTATAGCTTCCATTTTGACCTCTGAAATATCAAAACCTGTATATTACCCCCCTAAAATACAGAATTCATCACTTTGCCCCTGAAAATCCATCACTTTGCTTGCAAGTTTAATAGGGGTGCAATGTAGATTTTAAAAATTGACATGGACAATGTGAAGATCACATTATTTATGGGGTTTGATTTTATCACCGAATGTTTCGTGCTATTGATAGCATAGCAGCCGGACTCATATATATATATATATAGAGTGCGTCTGGTATGCTTCTGGAAGCACGGAGCGATCCGTGCTTCCACTTTGTTTTCGATGTTCGGACTTTCGAATCGACGATCGGCTCCGTTAGACTTGATCTAGAGTATTTGAAGTATCGAAAGTCCGAACAACGAAAACAAAGTGGAAGCACGGAGGCATACCAGCCCACTCTATATATATATATATATATATATATATATATATATATATGCTATTTTCTCCCCCCAGTTCAGGAAAGTTCCACTTACCACTATTAAAAAAACAAATGCAGAACAGCCATACTTACCTTCATCTCACCGAGTAGCTTACGCGACCATACTTCACTCTGAGAGCATATACGTCTGCGGCGCGATAACTGTGGCTCAAAGCATCCGACAAGCAGGATCCACAATAGACCTAATAATCCTCGTCGATGAAAATATTAATAATCATCACCGAAGTGGCCTCAAAGCGGCGGGTTGGAAAATAAGAACTATTAAAAGGATACGGAACCCTAAAGCAGAACCCGAATCATATAACGAGTGGAACTATAGCAAATTCTGGCTCTGGCGTCTCACCGATTATGATAAAATCATATTCATTGATGCCGACCTTTTAATCCTTCGAAACATCGATATTTTGTTTTCAATGCCCGAGATCAGCGCAATTGGCAATAATGCAACTCTTTTCAACTCTGGTGTGATGGTAATTGAGCCTTCAAATTGCACATTTCAATTGTTAATGGATCATATAGGTGATATCGAATCGTATAATGGTGGTGACCAAGGTTATCTAAATGAGATATTCACTTGGTGGCATAGAATTCCTTCACACATGAATTTTCTGAAGCATTTTTGGGAAGGAGACGTGGAGGAGACTAAGGCATTGAAGACTTACTTATTTGGGGCCGACCCGCCGACTTTACATGTGCTCCACTACTTGGGAGTAAAACCGTGGTTGTGCTTTAGGGATTACGACTGCAATTGGAATGTGGATAGATTGCAGGAGTTTGCGAGTGATGTGGCGCATGCTAGGTGGTGGAAGGTGCACGACAGAATGACTACATACTTGCAGAGCTTCTGTCTTCTGAGTGAGAAGCAGAAGGGCCAGTTGGAGTGGGATAGAATACAGGCAAGGAAGGCGAATTATAGTGATGGCCACTGGAAAAGGACGATTACCGATCCGCGGCGGAATATCTGCAATGAGGAGATCTGCAACGGGAAGAAAAAGGAAAAGCTTTCAGATGATCGAAATCGGTTAGACCATGGATTTAATGCATCCAGTTCCACTAAGATAATTTCAAAGCTGTAATTTTTCTTGATTTCAGTCCCCCATTCCTTGATACAGATTCTTGTTCCTGAAGAAGAAAAATGCTTTAGGCTTCCAATATATACACAGACGCTGAGTGTAAATTGAACATTTTAGGACCCTGATGCCATTGTCTAATGCATCTCTTGTTTATAGAATTTTTTGTGTGAAAATAAAGCATCTGTTATCATATTGTTTAAGAACGCCTAGTTATTCATTTCTTCAGAAACAAGCTGGGCTTTACAAAACTGGTATGTGTTCATTATTGAACTACTAAATATTTAAATGCCAAATTCATGTACATTACGTAAGTTGGACCACTAGATGTCATAACTAGAACAAATATGAACTACTTTTCTTAGACCTACATTGGTTCTATTTGAGGGGGGGAAAAAAACAGTGAATTGGGGCTATTTTTGGCCCTAGATACTAAAACTTCTACAGAAGTATTGTCTGAATAGAACTACTTAAAGACGCATCGACAACATTTCTGACAAAAATCCCAAGGATCTCCCACTGCAGTAGAAGCAAAAGCTTCAAACTTAAGCTCTGACAATGGGGCACCAAAGCACAATTCAGCTTGGGCAGAAGCAAAAGACCCAAACTTTTTCTTTGCAAAAACCTGAATGCCGCTTTTTGGAGTGAGCTATGCCGCTTAGGAGACAGTTTCTAAATGAGAAAATATTTGCATTACCTGCATCTAAGTAATGTAATTCGTGCACATTAATATATGCCGGAACAATGCAATTTGTCCCTTAAATCCAAGTAAAATCATTTGAATACTATTAGAAAACATAAAAAAGGATTGGAATCCTTGCTAACATGGGACCTCAGCCACTTCTTTTTGGAATTAAAAGAATTAGTCATAGTAACTCAAATAATTAATTTGCTTGAGCTTGAAGTATCATCTACCATAGCTTAAAGCTCAAAGTTAATATTGCTGTGTGTCTATGTCCAATAAGGAGACATTGCTTTCTTATATCCTTTTCGAAGGCCAAATTCAGTACCACCATTTTAAGTTAATAAGAGCTCTCTCTCTCTCCCCACCCAAACCCATGTTACATATTTTTGTTCAAGAATACAGATATATGAATCTAAATCAGGATAGAAGCTAAAACACAACAATACCTGGAGATGTTTGTCTAAAACAATTATAAATTCAGATTACAGTTTCAATATAACTCTATCCAACCAAACTTGGAGAAGAAACTTAAGTTCGATGCACAATATCCTATTCAGTGTTGCTTTATATTACAACTTGATCAAGTAACTTTTATCCAATCATGCTACAATAAAGTTATTAAAAATGGTTCATATAATTATAGCTGTCAAGATTCATAATAAAGTTTAGATGCAAAATTGGACTTGTAGATGAGCAAAATAAGTAGATATGGAAGTTGCAAACTCGCTAAAAAAGAAATTAAAAAGCAAACATAAGAATTGAACCTAAAAGAATGGAACTATAAGCTAAAATCTCAATGGAATGAAAAGAAATACAAGGAAATTCAAAAAGGTCAAAAAATGGGAAGGAAAATAAAGGATCTTGGACTTCCGCACCAAATCTAGGAAAGGTGACTTAGATGAATTTCTTACTTGCAAAGCTTGCTCATGCTTCTCGGGTACCATTTCTGCGCAACCATCTATGTTGGGGAGAAGCGGAGAAACAACTCAGCTTGTGATGGACCAGCGCTTCATCCAAGAGACATCCAAAATGATGTATATCCATCAACCCCTGAATTATCTCATTCTTACATTCACCTCATTAAATTTTTTCAAAGCAGCCTGGTAAAACATTTCCAGCAACTACCCCCATTCATCTGCCGCCAACAACCACACCAGAAACATCACAAATCAGTGTCCTTTTAGCTGCACAATTACTAAATAATCCACTCGAATTCCCCTTGAATAAAATTCTTCAAAGACTCTGGGGCATCAATGAAACATTCTGGTAACTATAATCAAAACTCAAAAGGCGACCCATTCATCCCCTTGAATAAAATTCTCCGGAGAGTAAACAGCCAAATGCTTCTCTTCTATCTGGCTGCTCCACTCCACTCTCGCACTAGCATTCGCCCCAGGTCCCCAACTCCCGTACTCCCCATAGAATAGCGTTCTCAGCGCAAAATCACCCCGCCACGGAAGCCACCCCTCAGGTTTCACTACCTCCCCCAAGTAACACCTCACAAACACCGTCCGCGAGTACTCCTTCCACGGCCTCCCCAGATACACTCTGTGAACCCGCGGCTTCTTCCTGTACAATTCCAAGTACTCCGCGCTCCCAGTAATCGTGCAATTGTAGAACACAAAGCCTGTGGGCTGGGACGGGTCGGTCCGCCCGTGCGCCGTCACGGCATTGCGCTCCCCCTTCTCCGGGTTCTCTAGACGTGGCACCACCTCAATAAGACAACTGTCCATAGTCACAGGTTCAACATTATAAAGGAATTTGAAATAGTTCAGTTAGTAATAATAATATCTAAACTCTATTTTGGCTATAAATAACCTAGAAATTTCATAGTTCCCTGATGATTTTCTTGCAAAAATTCTCAGCCTAGTGAATTATTACTAAATTAGCCATCCAATCCAATATTCACGAGCTATTTGCGAATTCGTCAAAGAATCGTAAATATTTACAACAATGGCCGACCTATCGAACAATGCGGCGGCATTTCCGAAGATGAAGTCGACGGTGCCGGAGATGCGGCAGTGGCGGTACAGCTGACGGAGGGAGCGGGCGTAGAGCGTGTCCTGGTGCCCGCGGAACTCGACGTGCTCGAGGACCGACATATCGCTGTCGGACCGGAATGCGACGGCCTGGTGCGCCCCGGGGCCGGCGGCGTTCTCGAAGGTGAGCCCCCGCGCGCGGAACCCGTCGGCGAGGACGGCGACGGTGGCGGTGTCGTAGGTGGTGAGGCCGGGCATCTGGGCGTGGCGGGCGCCGGTGACGACGGTGGCGCCAATGCCGTCGCCGGCGAAGACGAGGTTCGTCTTCTCGAAGGGGACTAGAACGTTCTCCTCGTAGATCCCGGCCTTTATGTGGATCACGAAGCGGTCGGATCCACGATCGGGGGCGGCGGAGACGGCGTCCTGGATGGATCGGAAGTCGCAGGGCCCGGATCTGCAAACGGTGGCGTCGGGAACGGGGAGCGGGGTCGGGAACAGCGGGGATCGGGGCAGGGTTAGGGTTTCGCCACCGCCGCCGCCGCCGCGGTGTTCCGGCTCCAGGGGCTCCCAGTAGCCGTCGCGCTCGGTTCTGGGAGGGGACCAGAGGGCGGGGTCGGGGCCGAAGCGGAGGCGAGCGGAGACGAGTGCGAGGGCGTTGCTGGTGAGGGCGGCGGAGACGGAGACGACCTCGTCGGAGGAGTTGAGGCGGCGGAGGAGGGAGGAGCAGTCGTGGAGGTAGACGAGGGCGGCGGCGGAGAGGGCGCAGGCGTCGCGGAGGGACGCGGCGGCGGCGGCGGCGGCGGCGGAGAGGCGGAGGGAGGCGAGGGAGAGGTGGGGGAGGCACGGGGCGGGCGCCGCGGCGGCGGCGGCGGAGGCGGCTGCGGCGGAGGTGGGCGGCGGCGGAGAGGGCGGAGGAGAGGAGGAGCGCGGTGGTGGCCGAGGAGGAGGAGAGGGAGGAGAGGCATGCGGAGGGGAAGAGGGTGGCGCGGCATGCGAGGAGGAGGAGAGGGGAATGGCGATGGGGAGGAGAGGAAGAGGAAGAGGAAGAGGAGGGGAGGAGGAAGAGGAGGGAGAGGGAGGAGACGGTGACGACGATGACGAGGAGAGAGAGGAGGAGGCGGAGAGGTTCCTTCCTCATTTTTTTGTTTGTTTGAGAATGAATACTCCCTACGTAGAGTGTTTAGAGTTGAGTTGAAATACTATTATAATATTTTACAATATTATAATTCAATCCAAAAATTTGTAATTTGTAATTTGGAGTTTTAGTTTTGTATTTTATCTTTATATAGTAAAATGGGCAAAAAAAAAAAAAATTGAGTTTTGGTTGTGTATTTTGTGTTTTATCTTTAGTAAAACTCACTTCAATTTGTTTTTTTATTCCTGCAAAGTTCTCATAATCAAATCTATTTTTTTAAAATCTTCAAAATATGCAAATTTAAATCCTGTAATTTTTCTTTTGATTAAACAGGAATGAACCCTATTTTACCGCAGGGTTAGAAATAGATTACAAAATGCGAGTGACTGAGTTCCACCACACCCACACATACAGAGCAAGGAAACTCACAAAAAAAGACCAAACATAGTTAATACAAACACAATAAGTATACGTAAAAGTGGATAAGTATACTTAGTAACGACTACCGAGCACTAATTTTCAAGAAGTAGCCGTTTAGATAATACTTCTACCCAGAGCATCATGTCGGAGCCGTCGATTGTCAAAAATTGTTGAAAATTCTTCTATTTCGTTTCTTTCAGATTTCTCTCGAGATCGAGGGTAGTTCGGTCTTGTCCCGTTTGCACTGTTATGACTTTGTAGAAAATAGATTATCTAAAATAATTAAAATAAATAAAATTCAATCTAAAAAATTACAAATGCCAAAATAATTTAAATTTTATATTAAAAAAAATTGGGTTGAAGATCCGCCGAAGCGGATAGCCTTAACCGTGTGTGTGAACAGAAAGAGCACAAGTGCTCAGTTCCCGTCCCTGTCAGGGGAGATGCCAACCGTCTCTCCTTTCTACGAACACAACACTTAAAGCAACGAAGAGAGTTTATAAATCATTGTATTTGGACGTTGATATCCGATGTGGGACTAATTTAGCCATCAAATTGCATGGTCTCGGACCGGAAACAGCACAGCACGAGTATTGTAGCACCCGTGCCGGCCGACCCGGTCCCAGTAACCGTGCTCGACCTGCTATATACGGTTACATACGCATGGTCTACGAAAACTTAGATAATACGCACATGCATGGTTTCGTGTACGTACGTACGTGCATCCAATAATATAACTGCTATATACGGTTACATATATACGCATAGAGAATCACAGCTTAATTAAGGTGAAATCCGACCCGACTTACCAAACTCAAATGGGATCCGCCTCGTTTGCATCCCTACACATAAAGCTCTATAAATACCAACTTTGTATACTATTTATACAAAGTAAGTAAAGCAATCCAATAATTAACATTAGTGATCCAAATTACTCTTTATCTCTCTTGCCCTAATACACATATCCACAATGCCTTATAACCCGTATCCAAAGCTTCAACTACTACTCACCACCACCACCACCATCTCCTCCTACTTCTCCTTCTCCTCCTTCTACTAATCCTTCTCCACCACCTTCTCCTCCTTCTCCGCCGCCGCTGCCGCCGCCGCCGCCACCATTATCGCCACCCGTGGTCGTCATCGTGTCCGTCTCGATCGGCGGTGTGAGACCCCAGATAGTCCTATATGTGAGATATAATAGGGCTAAAACTCTTAACTCGGCTTAAGCATTTTGGGTGGTGGCAAGGCCCAAGAGGTTAAGAGAGTTAAGTGTGCTAGGACGGGAGTAGTCCTAGGATGGGTGACTCCCTGGGAAGTTGAGGCGTCACAGGCGGGCTCTTCTTCCTCGCGTTCCTCGCGAGCGCGCTCTTCTGCTTCAGGAAGAGGCTGAGGAAGGGGGCGGCGGAGGAGGCGGAGGCGGTCGCGGTGGTCGAGCATGTCCGCGTCCACGAGGACATCGTTCCGGGCCCCCTGCGGCGAGCCGGAAGTCGCGGCGGTGTCCGTCGACGAAGATATCGAAGTCGTGGAGATGGTCGAGAAGAGCGACGTCGCCGTCGTCGTCGAGGGCGGCGAGTACTCCGGCCTCGCCTTCGGTCGGAAGCCGCCGGAAATTTCTAGTGGCTCCCCTATTCATAAAGGATAACTTTGCATGCAATATATATACCCTATATATATACATTTATACATAAGCTAGGGTTTTGCATGCATGCATGCATATATGCTCAAAAAAAAAATGTTTGGAAAATAAGTAAGGAGATCGATCCCTCAATTATAGTCCATTTTCAAATGTACGTAGCCTCAATTGAATTACACATTTTGTTGAAATTAAGAGCTAATTAACTTAACAACAAAATAATTAAAAGTTGGAGAGGCTATTTCAAAGTGGCCTATAATTGAGAGGGTCTCCATGCATTTTCACCTAAAAGTTTGGGTGAAATGGTGCAAGTTTAATTAAAGTAATTAGTCGTGTACGTGTTCAAAAAATATAAAGTGTTGTTAATTAATTAAGGTTTGGACGTGTTTAATTTTATTGCTTGTTTAATTGTTTGTATTCGATTCTTTTGGGATGTATAATTTATGTTCAAATGGAATAATTAAGTTAATTAAGTTGTCTTTCCCTCGTACGTATGTATAATTTATGTTCAAATGGAATATATAATTAAGTTAATTAAGTTGTTTTTCCCTCGTAATTTTTTGGCTTTATAGTGATGTAATTAAACTTAATTTTTTGTTTTCCTTTTCAACATATATATATATATATATATAGAATTGTTTTTGCCTCACATTTTTTGTGCATATAAAGAGTTAGATTTTGCTGCTCCAGCTGCCGCCCGATTCATTACGAATGAGACAGTAAATGAGAACAAAAAATATAAAGAAAATATAACCAGCTCTGAACCCATCCCGATCCGTCAATAAAATAGAGCGAAAAGTGGAAAACTCTTCCCTTTGTTTTTTTAGTCCACCCAGATCCACTAAAAAATCCGCTCCCTTCATGATCCATCTTGAACTGAATCGTATGTGAGGATAAAAAATAGAATAAAAATTAATCTGCCTGTATCTGCGCGGGTCATCACAACCTAATATATAAGTGTCCAAATTGGACTAGCCTGGTTATTTTTTGTGCTCTAAACATATTAAGATTTTGGTAATCAAATAAAGATTTTGGTAATCAAATAAAGAACTAGGCTGAGATGTGCGATGATGTGGAGCCCCTTAATTAATAGAGTTGAGTGGATGGTTAGTTAAATAGTATAATCGAACGAATGAAAATGATAAAAGAGATAAATCTAATGGTAGAAAACTTGATAGCATCAAATGCTTCGTGCTATCGATAGTATTCCAGCCGGACTCATCAAATAAATTATTTTACATTTCATATATATGAGTCAATATGATTTACATCGTCGCCGACGACCCCTGAGAGAAAGAGCTGCCTTCAAACCCCATTCACAATGGTGGAAGTGTTGGCTTAAATGGGCCAGCATCCTGCGCTGTGGCGGGAGGCCATGTGGACCGAGTCATGTTCGAACTGGCGTGAGGCTGGGTTGGGCCGAGTCATGTTCGAAGTGGCGTGAGGCCAGGTGGGCCGAGTCACAATCGTACCCGTGGGCGCTGTTTCTGTACGCTTTAAGTGAATTGGTTGCGTATTTCTAACAACTCGAGCTTTTGGGATTAATGGTTAGCGCCAACGATCCGACAAGTGGTATCAGAGCCAGAGGTCACGGGTTCGATTCCCGCATGCTGCAAATGTGTGCAGGTGCTGGAGGGGGGATTGTTGGCTTAAATGAGCTAGCATCCTGCGCTGTGGCGGGAGGCCATGTGGACCGAGTCATGTTCGAACTGGCGTGAGGTTGGGTTGGGCCGAGTCATGTTCGAAGTGGCGTGAGGCCAGGTGGGCCGAGTCACAATCGTACTCGTGGGCGCTGTTTCTGTACGCTTTAAGCGAATTGGTTGCGTATTTCTAAAAGCTCGAGCTTTTGGGATTAATGGTTAGCGTCAACGATCCGACAGGAAGGACGTGTTATCGACTAAGTTGGTCTTCAAAAGCAGCATCTCCTACTCGGTAATGGATGGCCGCAGTGTTAATTTGTGGACGGACATTTGGGCCGAGGAGTCTCCTCTACGGTCTTGCTACCCAGTTCTGGCCGACGTGGTCCTCAGCATTAACTGTAGGGTCAGTGAATGCTTTGGACGAAGGGGGTGGAGGTGGCGTAAGATCTTTGCAGGAGTCGACCCCAACTTCGTGGCCGAGAGAGAGGCGATCGCATTGAAGGAGTTGCTTTCATCAGTGGTACTTTCTGATGTTCCTGATTTACCTAAGTGGAGGTGGTCCCACTCTGGCACCTTCTCGGTCAACTCGCTCTACAAATTCCTACATGATGGAGGGGTTATCGACAGCAGCTTCTCTCAGTTGTGAAAAATTCCAAGTCCGCTGAAGGTGAAAATCTTTATTTGGCTAGTCCTGAAAAACAAGGTCCTGACAAAGGATAATCTGGTAAAAGGCGCTGGCAGGGCTGTGAGACCCCAGATAGTCCTATATATGAGATATAATAGGGCTAAACTCTTAACTGGGCTTAAGCATTTTGGGTGGTGGCAAGACCCAAGAGGTTAAGAGAGTTAAGCGTGCTAGGACGGGAGTAGTCCTAGGATGGGTGACCCCTTGGAAAGTTGGGGCGTCACAGATGGTATCAGAGCCAATTACTAGCCGGATGTGTGAGATGAGTCTCGGCTGAGCCAGGGTCTGGATGACAGGCTAGCGAGACGAGTCTCACATCGCCTGGTACTTGTGAGTCTGAGCTTGACGAGGACGTCAGGGCTTAAAGGAGGGGAGATTGTGAGACCCCAGATAGTCCTATATATGAGATATAATAGGGCTAAACTCTTAATTGGGCTTAAGCATTTTGGGTGGTGGCAAGACCCAAGAGGTTAAGAGAGTTAAGCGTGCTAGGACGGGAGTAGTCCTAGGATGGGTGACCCCCTGGGAAGTTGGGGCGTCACAAGGGTGACCATCTCTGCGTCCTATGTTCGGAAGAATCCGAGACGACCGATCACCTTTTTGTTCGGTGTGAACTTACTAGGACCCTCATGGGGAGTATGCTGTTTGATAAGAGAGCGATTGCTTGCTGTCCGTCCGTGAGAGTGCTCTGGGGGTCCACCGGGTCCAAAGATGGTGCCGTAAGGGAGTCGGAGCTTCTTTCCATCGCCTCCCTATTGTGGACGGTCTGG
>CM045938.1:5726100-5733600 GCA_025177825.1 Aechmea fasciata
TTGAGTTCAGAAGTTTTAATGTTCAGATACTCATTTCAAAACGCGCGATCTCAATGTTTATGCGATTATTCGAATGAGAGGAGCTGATATACTGATCTTGTAACATGGAGGATTCATTTTTCCTTTGCTTTTTACGGATTAAATGTCAGTGCATGTAATATCTGCTTCGTCGATACAGCTGCGGTTGCGTGGGAGGCGGGGAAGCCGTTGGTGATCGAGGAGGTCGAGGTGGCGCCTCCTCAGGCGATGGAGGTTCGGCTGAAGATCCTCTACACTTCCCTTTGCCACACCGATGTCTACTTCTGGGAAGCTAAGGTATATATATATATTCACATTTGCGAAAGTCCATAACTACTATTGTTTTTCTTGTGCAGCAGCGAAACCATTTCTCCGAAAATGTGCACAATTTTTTATGTTCTGAATCAGCTCGACGACTGACATGTCAGAAATTACCACAATCTTGCAGGGGCAGACTCCTGTTTTTCCTCGGATTTTCGGCCATGAAGCCGGAGGGTATGCCATCGAATTCGACACATCATGTTTAATTGTTTCTAATGTTTAGTTCGATACAATCTTAATGCATAATTCTCGATATCTACTGTGTAAAAATCTTTCTTCTTCTTCTTCTTTTTTCTTTTTGTTCGGCGTCTTCTCAGCGTTGTAGAGAGTGTAGGCGAGGGCGTGACCGATCTGGCCCCGGGAGACCACGTCCTCCCTGTGTTCACCGGCGAGTGCAAGGAATGCGCTCACTGCAGGTCCGAGGAGAGCAACATGTGCGAACTTCTGAGGATCAACACCGACAGGGGGGTGATGATCAGCGATGGCAAGACGAGGTTTTCGATCAACGGAAAGCCGATATATCACTTCGTCGGGACCTCCACGTTCAGCGAGTACACTGTCGTCCATGTCGGATGCGTGGCCAAGATCAATCCTCTGGCACCGCTCGATAAAGTCTGCGTTCTGAGCTGCGGCATTTCGACAGGTAAGGATGTGTTTCGTAACTTGATACAAATTTGTGGCTGTGCCAGAAAAACTAATAGTGAATCAAACGACAGAAACATATTTGAACGTATCAGAACTTGCGCAGAAAATCCCTTTAATGTATTATGCTCACAACTTTTTGTTATTCAACTAAATCACTTTGATGTTTCTTTAGGTCTCGGTGCGACTCTTAATGTTGCCAAACCACGACAGGGCTCGACGGTGGCGATTTTCGGTTTGGGAGCTGTGGGTCTTTCGGTGAGTCTCTCTTTCGGCATTACACGCGCTTAAACTTTTAGTTCTTAAAAAGCAAGATTGATTCCATTAACGAAGTGACTTCGATTACCAATAAGTAATTGCGAAACCTGCTTTTAGGCTGCCGAGGGAGCGAGGCTTGCAGGTGCATCAAGGATTATCGGCGTCGATTTGAACTCAAGGCGATTCGAAGAAGGTAAAAACATAAAAAAAAAAACATAAAAACCAACCTCATAAAATTCCAATTTAGCGAGGTTACATTCTGTTTCATTCATTTTGCAGCTAAGAAGTTCGGCGTCACCGATTTCGTGAATCCTAGCGAATACAACAAACCAGTTCAAGAGGTTTGTTTCTACTGAAACATACCAAAATGTTGCATGATATTTCATGTTTATGACTTCGATATGTTATGCCAGGTTCTTGCTGAGATGACAAACGGCGGAGTCGATCGCAGCGTGGAGTGCACCGGCAATATAAATGCCATGATATCAGCATTCGAATGCGTGCACGACGTACGAACACTAAATCGCTAAAATTCTATTGATTCAGGCGCGAATTTATGCTGAAATATCAATCAGTGTTCTTGTTATCATTATCATTTTCGTTCCTCTTTTTCAGGGCTGGGGCGTAGCAGTGTTAGTCGGGGTGCCGCACAAAGACGCGGTATTTAAGACCCACCCTGTGAACTTCCTCAATGAGAAAACACTGAAGGGCACCTTCTTTGGCAACTACAAACCGCGCTCCGATCTCCCTTCAGTTGTAGAGAAGTACATGAATAAGGTAAATCGGCATTCGATTTCTTTGACCTCACAGTTTAAGCTAATTACTTATTTTAATGAATTGATAGTCGCTGCGTGAATTGCATGAAGTATATTAACTAATCCTGTAAAGATAAACGATATTGGTTGACTCAAAATCAAACAAATTGAAAGATTGGATTTAAGTTTATGTAAGTTCTGTACGTGTTTACCTATTCTATCGACCAAACCGTCGCAGATTTTGAAAAACCAGAACCAAATTGTAAACCAAATAAACACTACTAAAAGGTTTACAAAGTAGTCTTTAAGTTTGGATCTGGAGAACTTCTTCATTGGAAGTGATTGTGGAAATATCGACTAAACGGTGCGTCGAATGGCGCAGGAGCTTGAGCTGGAGAAGTTCATCACGCACACCGTGTCGTTCTCGGAGATCAACAAGGCGTTCGAGTACATGCTCAACGGGGAAGGCCTTCGATGCATCATCCGCATGGCGGATTAAAGCGGTCGAAGTGATCAGCATTTGCGCGCGTGTCGATCGGACTCAAAAGAGGCCCTTTTCTGATGCTTTCAATAAAATGGCCAAGTGTTTCTGGTATCAGATGAACTCAGTAGCTGTCACTCTTTTGTGCTTCTTAGCTCATCTCTTATGTAATAAGCTCACAAATAAACACTAAATTTGTGTTTTCGCGATGTTTCTTTTGTTGGTTGTTAATGAATGAAGTTCGATTTGGATTGCGATTTTGTTATATTCTAGGGTTTTCGTTTTCGTGTTACACTTTGCCATTGATGTTCCTGGTCAAAACCACCATGGTTAATTAAGTAGTAATTAGGGTTTGACATTTTATGCATCAACCAAAGATTTCATAAGTACACTTATTAAGGCAACTTTTAATGTGCATGATATATACATGCTATATATGTCCTTATTAGTTCACATTATTGCATCTAACAAAAGGAATATATAGTTGGTTAATCTGTATAGAGTACTAGTACTAGTTTTGTAATCTAGAATTGTTACAAAATCAAAACTAAAACTTAATTTGATTAATTAATTAGCGCGTAATTGAGTTCAAAGAGTCAAATCAATAAGATAAAAATGTACATAATTTTCTTAAACTATATATGGACAAACATATTCTGATTTTACTGACTAATCTTTCAATTTGTTTGATTTGGGTTACTCAGTAGCGGTCTAAACCGCATTAAAATTTAAGGGGAGAAGTACAAGGATAGAGAAAAAGAGGGATACACGAAAAACTAATTTTTTGACAAAGACAAAAATATTATTAATTAACTCTCAAAACTCTAATTACCGACTGTTCCTAGAGTAAGTGGCAAAAGGCTTGGTGGGTGGTACCCGAGATCCCAAGTTCGAATCGTAATTGATTTACATTTTCAGCTAAGTTTATTTTTAAATAAAATTAACGAAACGGGTAACGTGCTATCTATCTATCTCTCTCTCTCTCTCAAAAAAAAAAAAAAATCTTTAAACATATCGAATATCAGATATAGTCCTACAAAGTTCAACTTTTTATTTTTATTTCTATAAAAACCTTAACATTTTCAAATATACCCCCGCTGTTAGAATCCGTTAGAAAACTATAGTTAACCATAACTAGAATCTTAACATTTTCAAATATACCCCCGCTGTTAGAATCCGTTAGAAAACTATAATTAACCATAATTAAAATACTTAACCCTAAATAGTAAATGAGTTAAATTGATCTTTTAACCCTCTTATATATATATTATTGGATAAAATATTTTTTTGGGGAGGACATTTCTGCATAAGTCTAATCATGAGGGGTTTTGAAGTGACATATTTGTAAGGATTCACAAAAAATGTCAACTCACTTATTTGCTATTAAAAAATAAATAGTGTTATAATGGTATAACAAATCAAAAGGATGGACTTTTATAAGAAGAAAAATAAAAAAGTTAAACTTTTTGAGAATATATTTGCTATTTGATATATTTACAGAGAGCTACATGCAATTAACACTTCTTACAAGTTTCTCTATCTCATGTTAGCAAACGTGGCACAAAATTAGCCATTAACAACCTAAATGCTTTAGGCGCCTTACAAGGTCTTCTCAAATACTGCTGATAGTAATCGATAATCTTAAGTATTATCTGGAAGTGTCGAGTACCAAAGTGTAAAAATACTGATGTCACTACAAAAGAATTAGGTTATAGGGACACATGTTTGGAACCCTTTTTGAGTAAGTGTCCCATTTATGCTAAAACTTAAAAAATATCTATTAATGCCTAAATATAAAACCCAATCCAACCAAAAATAAAAGATTACTCTACTGAACCCGCCACACCCAGTCCATTTGGCCTGATTACAAACAGAAAAGAGAGAAAAAAAAAAGAAAAATCAATTACCATCTTCTCTTCTCTCTTCACTCAATCCATTGAAATTCCAGACAAAGAGCCTTTCCTGTCGTCCTCCTCCGCCACCGCAGCCAACGAGATAGAGTTTCGACGGTTGCTAAATGCTTAAATAAGTGTTGGTAAATTAGCAGCACTCTTTTAGGTTATAGCGACACTCTTTAACTGTCACTATATACCTAACGACCCCACATATAGCAACACTCTTTAAAAGTGTCGGTAATTTTAGCTAGCAGCACTTTTTTTTACATGTACCTATATTTAAAAGTGTCGCTATAGACTGTTTTTGTTGTAGTGTTAAGTAACTTGACTTGTCACAATTGGATTTAATTTGTCCGAATCTCATTTGGTGCAATCAAGTTTTCTCGAAACAGTTTCGTCTGATTCTCATATAATCGCACTGGATTCGTGCTTGTTAATACAAACTACAAATTGAATGTAATTTACAATGATAACAAATTAAGGAGAAAACAGAGTTGTTAGAAGGTCTATTCATCTAAGTATATTAAAACACAAACTTGGAGAATGTCAAATTGATGTGCTTTTCCCTTAAGAAATATCAGTTGACCTGCAATTATTTGATTAGGCTTAGTCGACACCCAAGGCTATAATTCTCATATATATATATATATATATATATATATATATATATATATATATATATATATATATATATATATATATATAGAGAGAGAGAGAGAGAGAGAGAGAGAGAGAGAGAGAGAGTGTTCAGATTGTATACTATCAGTAATACGGAGGCTTTTCTACTACTAAGTTGTTTTCGATTTTGAAATATTCAATTAACGATTGGCTCTATTAAACATTAATCTAGATAGTTTAAAGTATTTTCTATCAAAATTTGAAGAAATTTAGATTCTTTTACACCGTTAAACTCCAAACTCGTCGTAATAGTCATTGAAAATTGATAATTTTAAAATGATTTGATTATAAAGTAAATTATGTCCAAAAAATATAAAATTTTATTTCTAAAAACTTTAAATAAGTACCCTAAATCAATTTTAACGGTGTGAATTGTTGATTTAAACATGCTAAAATTGAAAACGGGACTGTAGTAACATAGCCCTGATACTATAGATAATATAGGAGACTAGCTCTATATATAGTAGAGTGCATCTATCAAGACAGAGGACCCGAGACTTTTTGACCTTTAAATTAACCTTTTGATCATTTCTAATCTTTCGATTAATATTATTACCCTATATGGACCACTTAATCCTAGGGACCACTCAATGTTAGGAGATACCGCAATCATTCCAACCGTACAATTCTTGATCTAAGGACTAAAAATTCGGAAGCAGTAGATCCTTTATGCTTCTGATAGATTTGGTGCTTCTGACTTTTTGATCTTTAGATAAAAAATTGTACGATTGGAACGATCGATCGTGATACTCCCTAGAATTGAGTGGTCCCTCGGGTTGATGATCAGTGATCCCTATAGGATAATAATATTAATCGAAAGGTTAGAAATGATTAAAGGGGTTAATCTAAAAGCCAAAAAGGTCGAAAACATCATGTCCTCCGTGCTTCCGATACCGTAGTAGCTCCACTACATATTTCCCTCCCTAAACTCACCTAAGGATCCTTAAGTTCAAATTTTATTAATTCAATCACCTTACACATATACATTTTTGGGAAAATTGTATGAATGGTCCTTTCCTAGCTACTATTTCCATGTGATGCAGTTTCAATTTCAAAATTTTAGTTCATAATTAAACACTTAATTACAAATATATTACACTTAACTTTTATTGAGTCTAAAATATAAAAAATTTATTATCAAGAGGCTCAAACTTTTAGATATAAGCGGTTGTTTTACATTATTTCATAAAATTGGAGATTCTGATTTTGAATTTCACAATACTTCTAGTTTCATTTAATTTAATTTTATCTGATTAACAAAAATCTACACCTAAAATATATATATTCCTTTTTGAGAATAATAATTATTTAAAATGAGACTGATTAATTTTTGACTTTTAGAACTAATTAAAGTGTTTACGTGAAGAGTACAACGACCAATTCGAACTAGTATATATCATATACTTTAATATGTAAGGATAAATGTTGTATATATATATATATATCCCCATGTTTATGAGAACAACAACTACACACATATGTACAAGCACCAAATAAATACAAGAATAAAACTCTAGTAGATCTTTAGCTCTTCTTCAACATAAGATCATGCCCTCCCTTCCATCCATGGATTTGGTTCATGACCATCACCACTGCGGCGCCGAAGAGAGCTCGAAAGATCGCGAAGATTACGCGCACGTCGCGAACTCCGACCTCCTCCGTTGCCTCCGCGTGGAGTCCTCGTCGTCGTCGTCGTCGTCGTCGTCGTCATCGTCGTCGTCGTCGTCGTCGCAGAGGAGCCTTCGCGAGGGCGAGGAGCGGATCGCGTGGCTCCGGTCGCAGCTCGTCGGGTCGGACGTCGAGTTCGAGACCCCGTTCGCGGGTCGCCGCCGCCTCGTCTACGCCGATCACGCGGCGTCCGGGAGGTGCTTGCACTACATTGAGAACTACCTCATCCAACATGTTCTCCCCCACTATGGTACACACTCTCCTCTAAGGATCAATATATATAAACCAATTTCGAAATTTTGAAATTATTTCTTATTTTAGAATTATATATTTACATTCTGTTTGGTTTGATGTAGCTGTAATTCAATCGTAAATTTTTCCTAGCGATTCTTATATATATACATTTAGTACAAAAAAAAAATAAAATTATTGAAACTAAAAATTATCAAATAATATATGTACGTATATATGCATGGAGGGAACACGCACACCGAGGATAGTTTTGTCGGGAGCAAGATCACGGGGATGGTGCGCGAGGCGGCGGCGTACGTGAAGCGCTGCATGGGCGCGGGGCACGAGGACGCGCTCCTCTTCTGCGGCGCGGGCGCGTCCGCGGCCGTCAAGCGCCTGCAGGAGGTGATGGGAATCGCTATCCCGTCAACGGTGCGCAGCAGGGTGGTCCAGGCCCTGAGGGACGAGGAGCGGTGGGTCGTGTTCGTCGGGCCCTACGAGCACCACTCGAACCTCCTCTCGTGGCGGCAGAGCACGGCGGAGGTCGTGGAGA
>CM045938.1:5736100-5836100 GCA_025177825.1 Aechmea fasciata
TAATAATAATAATAATAATAATATTATTATTATTATTATTATTATGTTATTTAAAGTAAACAACAACGACCATGAGGCTACGTACTCTATTGAGTATAATTGCCATTTAAAGCTAAATTCCTTATACGTTAATTCTTTTACTTCTTAAAAAATATATATAAAATAAAATTGTATATATGCTCCACCCACCAAATTTCGTGCTCGATTAATTCTGATCCACATGTAACACATCTAATTATAAAACATATTCAATTAATCCAAATATTTAAACTTATTAGATCAGATCCCATTGATATATATTAATTAACTCTCTACTCCTCTATTTATCGATTATTTCATTATTTGTACGTAATAGAACTATTCACAAGTAAATTTCTAAAAGCAACTCAAAATTGTGAAAAAGTTTGAAATTTACTAGGCTACTGCCGATTTGTTTTCGATGATAAAACTTTCAAATCCATGATCAGTGCCGTTGTTTATGATCTATATAATTTAAATTATATAAAAATTAAATTTTATATTTTTTCGATATTACTAATTAACTTAATAATATATCCATGAGCAAGGATTTAAGTCGACGGATCGTCAGAACTTGCCTAAGACGGTCCGTGTCGAGTCTTGTACGGCCAAAAAATTTTCACATAATAGCATGAAATATTTATTTTCTTTACCAATAAAATATTCAAACTATTTATTATATATATCTTTTTATCACAGAATTTTATTGAGCAAATTACTTATTAATTTAAAGAATATGGGTTTTAATTGTGATCTGCAAGTGCATCGATCTGTATCTTGTTAGCACTCGACATTTGTGTGGATACGGATAAAACCTTATCCATGAGTTACAAAATTTATAATTTTAATGATCAATGCGGTACGTCTGCTCGTTTAACGATATAGAAGAGTTCAAATCAGCTGAATTTTTATTAAAATCTAGATTCTAAATTTTCGATACGGCAATTGTATCATCAGCGCCCCCTACGTCGAGATCGACATGAAATCCGGCGACGAAGAAGGGTACGACGCCGTATTCCTGAGCCCGCACAAGTTCGTCGGCGGCCCGGGGACCCCCGGACTCCTCTTGATGAACAAAGCCCTCTATCGGCTCGGGTCCGCCCCTCCGTCGACCTGCGGCGGCGGCACCGTCACCTACGTCAACGGATTTGACAAGCAGGTACGCACGTAAACCTCCGCCACCGATCGATTTGACAAATTATTTTCCTCAAAATAATTATTTTCGGCCACCGATCGATTCGACATATTATTTTTCACCACCGATCGATTCGACAGATTATTTTTCTCAAAATAATTATTTTCTACCACCAATCGATTCGACAAATTATTTTTCTCCACCGATCGATTCGACAAATTATTTTTCTCAAAATAATTATTTTCGGCCACCGATCGATTCGACATATTATTTTTCACCACCGATCGATTCGACAGATTATTTTCCTCAAAATAATTATTTTCCGCCACCGATCGATTCGACAAATTATTTTCCTCAAAATAAAATCTCAAAATATCGTATCTGAGAACTTTAATTTCCACTTAAACACATTTCACAATCTTCAAATTAAACTCTCATTTTTTTTTTATCTCAAAATTTTACTTTTCACTGCAACAAAAACTTCATTTATTTATTTTTTCTACTTAAATAGTCTATTATGTAAAAAAAAAATAGGCAACATAAAATAAAAATAAAATAATTATATTTAGGATTAATTTTATTCAAGTCCCTGTAAATATAGTGAATGACAAATATATCCGTACAAAGTTTAATTTTTATATATTATCTCTATAAAAATTCTGATATTTTCAAATATATTCATCTGATTTGTTACCGTTAGAGAACTGTTAAAAAATTATTTATATTTTTAATTTTACAATCACAAATATATTTTTCTAAAAATCATAACGGTATAATATATAGAGTTTAAAATATCAAAAAGTAATCAAAATTAAGTATTTAATTTATAATTAATTAAAATTTTCTAACGATTAGGACACGTTGTACTATGAGAGCATCGAGGAGAGAGAAGATGGTGGGACCCCACCCATAATCCAAAAGATCCGCGTGGCGCTCGCCTACCGGGTAAAATCCTACGTGGGTTGCCACGTCATCCGTCGCCGTGAGCGCCTCCACGCTGAATCCGCCCTCCGATTCCTTCTCGCCAACCCCAACATCCTTGTCTTGGGTAACGTGAAATAATTCGTCGATTATTCTAAAAGTTTAAGCTGATAGGAAATAATAATATTAACTTTTTAATTTTGTCGTTTCGAAATGTTACTTTTAGGATTAATTTTATGCGGATTTTTTTTAAATATAATGAATTATAAATAAATTTTTTTAAATTCAATTTTTATATATTGTTTTTGTAAAAATTTTAACTTTTTCAAATATATTTTTCTGGTTTATTACTGATTATTTTAATTAATATTATCCCCATGTATCGTATCCAAATTATGCTATGTTTATAATTATTAGTTTCTAAAAACTTGAACGAACATAGCACAATATTTTTATATTTTATATTCAACAGGTAACACTCAGGTTATGCGCCTTCCCATATTCTCCTTTCTCGTATTCCCCCGAGCTGAGACTACGGATGAGAGTGAGAATAAGAAGAAGCCGCTGCACGGAAGGTTTGTGGCGAAGTTACTGAACGATCTTTTCGGAATTCAGGCGCGCGGCGGGTGCGCCTGCGCAGGGCCGTACGGGCACCACCTTCTCGGGGTGGATCGGGAACTCTCCCTCCGCATTCGATCTGCTATTCAGCAGGTACATAAATGAATCTTAAAATAGTGATGGACTATTCGTTGACTGACTTAAATCAAACAAGTTGACAGATTGGGTTGTAAAATTAAAATATCGAAAGGTCATGTAATAGATTTTATTATTATTTTTTTTTTTTGGAGAGAGATAGGTAGCACGCTACCCGTTTCGTTTATTTCGTTAAGAAATAAACTTAGCTAGAAATATGAATCAACTAGGATTCGAACTCGGATCTCGGATACCAACCACCAAGCCTTTTGCCACTTGCTTTAGGGACGATCGATTGTAATAGATTCAAGACGACACATAGTTCATGTAAGTTCTGTACGTTTTTACTTTTTTTCTTTTTTCTTTTTTGCCTTTAACCTAAAACAGGGCTACACTGGATTGAAACCAGGATGGACCAGGGTCAGTTTCTGCTACTACATGTCCAAAGATGAGTGCTCATTCATCCTCTCGGCGATCGACTTCGTCGCTTCGTATGGCCACCGCTTCCTCTCGCTCTATCGCCTCGACTGGCTCACTGGCGACTGGACCTTCCGACGACGATGTGCGTCGAAGCACCGTATAATGTCGGAGTACGCAGCCAAAGTTTTCGATCGGAGAGATAGCGAGAAGGAAAAGAATTCGGCGGATGCTCAATTGTTCCAGACCTATCTGGAAACCGCGAAAACGATCGCATTTTCATTGCCGGAATTTCCAGAGCCTTGTATTGACGTGCCAGCGGAGATAGATCGCAGCTCGATCCTTTTCAGAACATAAGTGTTTGTGTAGTGAAAATACTACTTCCAGAAGTAAATAGGACTGTTTACTTCTATCACAGTAGACATGTACATAAAAAAGAGAGAGAGAAGTTAAGCGGAATACGATTGTGACACCCCAATAGTCCCACATCGGATGGGAATGAGTTTGTCATTAGGTTTATATGAGACTTGAATACTAGTAATAATAACTGGACTTAAGCATTTTGGGTTGGTGGTTGGGTCCAACGAGTTATTATTGCTAGTGGACTGGATCGTTACAACGATTTATTTTTCTTCTTTCGTTGTTTGTTTGTATAGCTGTGGAAGTGAAGTTTTTTCATTTCTACTGTTTGTTTTATAGAGGTAGAAACTAAAGTTGTGACGGATGAACTAATATTTTATTATTTTTTCTCACTTTTTCTGTTTTATAATTAATGTGGGTCTAGGATGGACCGAAGTCAATTATGCTATTTTGAGTAGTTTGAGTTTCGGTCGGAAGTGCAGTTACGGTGAATCAAACAACGGCGGAAGTGATTATTTATAACCGAAAATTATGCCACTTTCTGTGAAACAAATACCTAGCGGCATTTACTTCGATCACAATAAAATATATATATGTAGAGTCCGGCTGGGATACTATCGATAGCACCAAGGATTTGTAAAAGTATCGAGTCATTAGTGCTTTTATAAGTTTTTAACCCTTGGATTAAGAGAAGTGCGGTTAGGATGATAGTGGTATCCTAGAGTTGAGTGGATAGTTGGTTGAATAGTATGATCTAACGGGTGGGAATGATAAAAGGGATAGATCTAATGGTGAAAAACTTACAAGCACCAACTGCTCGGTGCTTCACGAAGGACTCCGTGCTACCAAGTTGTTTTCGATGATGTGGCTTCCAAATCGACGATCGGTTCCGTTAGACTTAATCTACACTATTAAAAATATTTAGAAACTAAATTTTATAATTTTTCGATATCATTTACCTATCAAACAAGTAGTCTAAAATTGAACGACTGAAAATAAAAATCTCATAAAAAATAATGATAAAAGATTTAAATTCAAGATCAGATATACTGATCCAACTCTAAATAGTGAAAAGAATTTTTTATAAAATTTTTATCGGATTTCGATTGTTTTACACCGTTAAACTCCCAAACACACCGCATATATAGGCCTTTAAAATTATCAATTTTGAGATTCTTTGATCACTAGTTAAATAATCCCAAAGCATGCACACAACCTGCTCTAGGGATGTCAATGGGTCGGATTTGGGACGGATTTTAAAAAATCCAAACTCGAACCCGACTCGAAACCCGAAGTCCGAACCCGAATTCGAACCCAGCGGATTGTTAAAATCCATATCCAAATCCGAACAAGACAAAAAATTCGAAACCCGAACCAGAATCCAAATCCAAAAATCCGAGCCCGAAATAATTATTTCTCATTTCACTATTTCAAAATACATTACATCAAATCTAAATTTTTAAAATACAAAATCAAACGCAACATCAAATTTTTATATACATATTATATATAATGTAAAATAAATTCGGGTTCGGATGTGTGTCAGATACAGTAAAAATTTATATCCGTCGGATTTTTGTTTTGGGGATTCATATCTGAAATCATATTCATTTGGTATAGATCGAATAAATTCGTTCGACAAAATTTCGAATATCCGTACCCATTGACATCCCTAGCCTTCTCCAAGGATGATTGTACCAGAGCCTTCCATTCCAATCATCTACTGATCTACACCACCCATTTTCAGTGGCCCTAAAAATCTCAGCAGATACAAATATATATATATTATACATATGAAAAAGTTAAAGACAAACTAAAGCTTCATCAGGGGAAATTGTTTATGATCAGCCTCAGCAACCAAAAGAAGCCATAATTCTCTCTCTAGCTAGCTTCATTCATTCATTCATCTCCTGCAGTGATTATTAGAGGAGAAGATCTTCTTAAATGGGGAGCAGTAGCCTCTTCACCAGCTCCTCCTGCTTCTTCTCCCTGAGAGGATCAGACCCACACCATGTTCATCTTCTGAGGACTTCTGGGAAGAGCTGCTTCTGCAGTGCAGCAGCAGCAGCAGCAGCAGCAGCTCAGAAGGGTGCTGACTGTTCCACAGAAGAAGCAGCAGTGGAAGAAGGTGGTGGGGAAGGAAGCACAACAAGCACTGGGGTTTCATTTTCTGGGAGGAGGGAGGCTTTGGCAGCTGGGCTTTTCTTAGCTTCTGGGCTGGGTCTGGGGGTTGTTCCTGGAACAGGGGTTGCTGCTGTCAAGCAAGGGCTTTTGGCTGGGAGGATCCCTGGCTTATCTGAGCCTGATGAAAAAGGTTAATTATTTGTTCTCTTTTTGTTGTTTCTTCTTGTTGTCCCTGGCTTATTTTGATTTGTTTAATGAAATAATCAACCAGGGATTAGTTAGAGGTGAAAAATTAGAGAAGTAGATTATTAATTTGTTGTTGTTTATTTCTTTGTTTAGCACCAAAATTTTGAAAATTAGAGAAGTAGATTATCTGTTGCTGGCCTATCTCTCTATTTACTAAGTTGGGACTTACTCATTCTAAGACTAAGTAGAAGAGAGAAAGAGAGTTTGAGGAATGTTGTAAAATGATTGAGAGAAGAGTTTACGACCGATTTTTTAAGAAGAGGGGGTGGAGGCCGTGTCGGATCGTTGGCGCTAACCATTAATCCCAAAAGCTCGAGCTGTTAGAAATACGCAACAAATTCACTTAAAGCGTATAGAAACAGCGCCCCGGGTCTCGATTGTGACTCGGCCCACCTGGCCTCACGCCACTTCGAACATGAGTTGGCCCAACTCAGCCTCACGCCATTTCTAACATGACTTGGCCCACATTGCCTCCCGCCACAGGGCAGGAGGCTGGCCCATTTAAGCCAGCAGAGGCCGCAATCCTTATATAGGCCACTCGCCGCCCAAGATACAATTGAAAAGACGCCAAGCAACGCATAACTACAAGGCAAAGCGGGAGGCTACAAGCTCTCAAGAAACTACACTTATTGCTCTCCTAGAAACTCGAAGAGATTCTTGACCTTTCGGCATCCGCGCAATCAATCTGAAACCCGCATGCATAGAATCTTCTAGAATGTCCCAGCAAAATCTCGCTCGGACAGAATTCTCTTTCAGAGTTTGGGCGATTGCAAAAGAAAAGTCTGCAGAAAATACTTTGTCAATATATACATACGGTGCCCGAATTCTACTATGACAGAAAGTAAGAGAATCTAAAATATCACTAAATCTAAACCAATCCGAGATAACCATAACTAACTAAATAAACTAACAAAAAATAGAAAAAAAAAACATAACTTAAAAGTGCAAATTCGGAGGTATAGACAATTGAATTCGGATCCCAAACTAGGCAGGAACGGCATCACCGTTAAGCGCGTAGATCTCAAAAAGCTGTTTCCGAAATGGAGTTGCACGCTGAAAACGGAGATCCGGGTGAGAAGTTATGGTAGTTTTAAAATTTTCCAAAATATTTATAAAAATTGTCGAATTCAACGAGATTTTCGACAACGTAGGTTTAGTTTGGTATTGAGGCCCATCTGACTCTATTAGATAAAATAGAGTTGGGGTAAAAGTATATAGGAATATGCTTTTACGTTTTCGAACTACAGAAAATATATCGTAATCGACTCATCGCGATATGCGAACGCAATATTACATATGGAAACAAATAGGGTAGGGTATTTTTCCATCGTACTTTCTCGCCGCACGTAAGGCAATTTTCCCGCAATCCCAGACGACGCCTTAGTTAGGTGTAACTTCTCCAAGAATTCTAGCACTAAATTGGCCACATCAAAGGAGAATAAATGGGAAAAAGGAGAGGCCAGCTTGTTGTGTGTGTTGAATTATTGTAACCAGTTCTTTTTATACAATCCGCGAAGGCGTACTTCTGATGAAAACATAGTTGACAATTTGAACTCAGGATCTGGACCTTCTCCTCTGATACCATGTAAAGTAACTGATAAATTTATATGCGAGAACGACGTTTTTATACAGTATATGTATTCCGCAGTTTGGAACATCCTAATTTCTAAGAAAAGTTGTTTTAGTAATCTATATATATGGACTATTTTTCTCTACAAGAACAGTTTAATGATCCTTTTCTGATGGAAAATGTTGGTTCAGACAGGTTGGAGGACATACCGTAGACCGGACGACAAATCCGGCGGGCACGGAGTCGGGTGGAGTCCGATAATCCCTTACACCTTCAAAGTTCCGCCAGGGTGGGATGAGGTAAAAAAATTTCCACTTACTGTTGGACTCCACATTGTGCTGCGGAAAACAGAAAATGTTTCGGATCAATAATGTATCCACTGTATTCTGAGAGACCGAAACTCGGCAGATCATTCTAAATTTGGTTGGTTTTTGATGGTCTTTCGTAGGTCCCTGTATCGATTGCCGATCTCGGTGGCACGGAGATTGATTTGAGATTCGCAAGCTCGAAAGAAGGCCGCTTATTCGTTATCGTAGCTCCTGTTCTTAGATTTGCAGGTAGTAAATTCCTAATACTGCTTGTTTTCCGAGAATTTTCGTGGCGGTGATGATGAAATATATAACATGTTGATGATTTGTATGTGCTTATTGAATTTATCAGCTTCTGAGAAACTAGAACTTGAGAACCAATGAAGTATCTTGATGAACTTCAATACCTGATGAACTTTACTGAATATTCATGAACATTTTGAGCCTAAAATATGTTTTGATTTAAGTATCTTTTGTGACGGAATATTTTGCAATCTTATGTAGTACTAAGAAGTTCTCTGAAATCAAAAGACTTGGAAGTTCAGGTAGTAGATTCACAGTGTTGTTGCCATTTCATTGCATAGATCTCGAAGGGGAGGTGACAATCGAAAAGATCGGGACGCCGGAGAAGGTGATCAATGCCTTCGGCCCCGAAGTTATCGGCGAAAATGTGGAAGGCAAAGTTCTAACTGCAGAGACAGTGGAGCACTCAGGAAGGACTTACTACCAGTTTGAGTTGGAGCCTCCTCATGTCCTGATCACCGCGACGGCCGCAGGGAATCGACTTTACTTGTTCAGCGCAACCGCGAGCGGTAATAATATAATAATAACATAATCCTTCGCCTTTCTTCTTACTATTATTATCTGAAAATTGTGAAACAACCGTTGTACTCACATAGTATCAGAGCAGGAGGTCCTGAGTTCGAGTCATACCAGGCTCCTAGCATATTAATTTTCTCCCATTTAATTCAAGCCCACGTTATGGGCCGACCAAGAAGTCTCGAGCCCAGACGTGAGGGAGAGTGTTAAATATAAAAATATTTAAACACCGTTCTCTAACAGCTTAAGCTTTTAGAGTACAACGGTTGTTTCAACATTGTACTCCAAAAGCTCTGATACCATGTGAAACAACCGTTGTACTCCAAAAGCTTGAGCTGTTAGAGAACGGTGTTTAAACATCTTTATATTTAACAAAAATTGAATTGAATAAGAGGCCATGATTTTCAAACTCAAATTGTTTGCCTTTTCGTTTCTTTATTGGGTTTGAATTTTTGCAGGTTTGCAGTGGAAGAGACATTACAAGGATTTGAAGGAAATCGCGGACTCCTTCCGAGTCGTTTAGAAGTTTAAATGGCAGAGTTTCTGAACATTACTGGAAAAAGAGATTATTATTGTATCCAAGATTACACAGATACAAATATTAGCATCTTTCTGAAGCAGCTGAATCTGATATGCTTGATTCAATATTTGATGTTGAATGTTAAGCATTTGAGAGAGATTTTACTGTAGGAATTTCCAGAAATTATACAAATCTTTCTTATTCTTTGTTCTGTTAGTTGTGAAAACATGTGCACAGTAACACTGTAAACCCTAGTCAGAGGATGGAAAAATATGGGGAAAACAAAAACAAACAAAAAGAAAAACCTGTTTTCACAGTGCAAAATCATACTACAGTGATGAAACTTTGCACTTGCGCGGTTATGCTGATAAAATGAATTTGCTAGAGAGTAATAATATGACAAAAAGTAGAGAACAAGGAAGATGAAAATCACCATGTAATCGCATATGGGACAACAATAGCAGTTACTAATTAATTAATCAGGTTCAAAAAATGCTCAACAAGTACATAATTTACATAATTTACACAAAGCTATGCTATTTATCTTTCAGATAAAGCACACAGAGTTTGACCTTAGAGAAACCTGTCTAGATAGAGAAACTCCATTAAAAAGAAAAAAAAATTCGATCTAACGAAGAAAATGTTATGAGTACTTGGTTACACATCTTGTGTCGCTCCCTTCGGAAAATTGTGTAGTTCGACTCGATTTCGAGAGCGTTGCAGATGCGAGAACTCTATTATTGTCCTGAAATGATCTTTACTCGTCGAAGTGTGTCGAGGTACTTCATCAAGCATCAGGTTCACATAAATCCTGTGTTGAAGTAAGGAACAAGAAGAATTTTCAACTAGTCTTCCAGCGAGAACATAGTTCAAACCATCTGTTTCGGGAGTCGGACGAACCGTATCCTTCATATACGAAACTACTTCTCGGGATCGTGCGCATGTAAAATAGTGAAGCAATTGGAACATTTATGGTAATCCAGATTCCTGCAGTGGGAAGGACCCAAGCATGTTATGGTGTTAGAAGCCAAATCAACTTCAGAATAGGGCTAGTTTCTCTTCTTTAAGGTTTTGCATTTATTGAATTCAAATAAAGAAATCCCGTAAGTTTGAGTATCGTAGGTCGAAACGTAAATATAATAAAAGAAATGTTAGGAGAGGAGCATTTTCTTTTGAAGCAACTGAAAATTGATTTTGAAGTAATTCAATTTTTAATTTTTATTTAGAAACATCTTACGAAAATGAAGATCAACTAATGTGAGGGGATATGTGTTTGTACCGAAATGAAAGAGGCTCAACTCCTAAAGAAAGTAATCAGCCAAAAGCAGCTGTGGCTTTTCAGTGTCTTCTTTGATCTCCTGCGAGACTTCGTCTTTAATTTCTTTTATTCTCCTGTCCCAGATGTCGTCTACCAGCTTCCATGTCTCATCACTGATTATCTGCGTCTGTAGAGATGAAGAATAACAGGAATCAGCCCTAAAAGAGCGACTCCTGCTTATGAAATATGACTAAATACATGCGAATGCGACTGTGCATACCTCTAAAGGTCTGGGCGCGCCAAATGTAGCAAATCCCACATTTCCTGGTGCAAACGTAACTCTTCCGGGAAGGGAGATACCGTGAATACCCCATCTCCCAGCGTAAATAAGCGCGCCATACTCATCGACTGGATTCACAGGTGGCTGGGAGAAGGATACAAATTTTTTGGGATATCAATTAATTGCCAAGAAATTGTTATGGAGCCAGACCATCCAAAAGGAGTCGAATGAATTTTCAGGACGATTCAATGGTAGGATACATTTCTAAGGGAAAAGAATGATATACATACTTGAGGTATTCGTGGACATTTCTTGTATATCTCCCAAATCTCCTCAGCGTTTATTACTCTTTTTTCAAGCAAAATATCTGATCAAGGATATAGTGCCATATCATATTAGATATGCTGTAATGCATCTTAAATGTCTATCTTTGTTAAAACAAACATCATTAGTAAATATTGAATTGAACAAACCTGTAATAGTTTCAACAGCTGAACGATACTCTCTTAACACAGCTGAACATTTCTCCACCGCAAAACGCATGTATTCATTTCTAAGGGCTTCCAATTTTGCTGCAAGCTGCAAAACTCGCACGTCAAAACATTTAATTGAGAGAGATTTTGATACATGAAAGAAGAAATTGAGAAAGTTGCTTGACACTTGATGAGATAAAAATACAATAAGAAATTGATTAAATTCGTTGACCTACATTTGGTACAAGATCACCCTGATTTCTATAGTAGGCTTTGCCAAATGCTGTCATCCCTGTCTGAAGAATCAAACGCTCGGCACGCCTTGATGCGTCTGTTGTTGCTGTCGCTGAAATCCAGCATAAATTATCTATTCCAAACATCTCCTCCTCGATAACTCTCGCTATTCATTCAAGAATCCAATAAATGTATTAGCAGCAAATTTTGGTCCTTCTAGTTATAACCAAACAGCCTTTCGCAAAACAAAGAGAACCCAAATAACCATATAGATTCCAGTAATATATGTTGATTATTGCAAGTTTGTCAAGAATCTTTAATAACAAAAGGATAGTGGATGCCAAACCACAATTGACATGCTTGAAAGAACAGCAGAATGATACTAAATATCTACAAGTGAGTTATTTCCATAAAAGCGTCCAATGAAAGAATACAATGAAGAAATAGGACTTACGTGCACAAGCTCGCACAATAGAATTAATGTAGTCAGATTTTCTCAGAAAAGCTCTTCCTGAGGTTTCAGCATACCGCATATTTGGCTTGCTGCGGATCGTACGGATATCAGTCTGCAAAAATACAAAAATTTGCTAGGTTTAGTAGTAGGAAATAGAAGAGCTGATAAAAAAAAATCTTAAAACTTAAAATCTTTGGTCAACCTCCACAAAAGGACGATGAGGCTCCGGATAGAAGCAAGCAAGAACTGCCACAGCGGCTTCTCTATACGCCAACCTAAGCTTTAGTTCTTCAGGGATCTCAGTACTATCTTCCTGACCTGTTTCGAAGGTCCCTTTTTGCTGCAAAAATGTAAATATACAAGAGCATAGAAGTGAAATAAAAAGTTAATCTAGTTGCCTACATGCACAACATATCAAGCAATATCTATTAGGGGCTGTTTGGTTCACGGTTTGTGATATTCCGGAAATGTAGTATATTTTATATTTGGAATGATAAGTTTGTTACTAACTTATCAAGCCACTTCGATTGGAGATTGTTAATAACTAGTATATTCTTATTAATAGATTACTAATGATTCCCATCAAGTATGAAAATGAGAATACCTCCTAACCCATAATAATCCGGTATTTCCTGCTACTTCGGAAACTACAAAATTCCACTACTTTACTAACACCTTTTATAACTACCCAACTTGAGTTGAAAGATAATGATTTAATTATTTTCAATAGAAAATATGAAGGATTATCAGAATATTACAAATCTTGAATCAAACAGCCCATAGATTAATCAAATCAGTAATGTAATAATACCCTCTTTAGAGCCTCCGACAATTCCTCTCTTCCAATGTAGTCTTGATCCTTTCTCGCAGTCAAAATCCCAGCCTCATTCCTGAACATTATTTGCAATTATTGTTTGCTGCTTATAGATGGAATTTATATGCATAAACAAGATTCTCCAAATTATTACAGTATATTTTGCAGCTCTGCTCCAGTGAAGTCTACCGTAAGCTCTGCAACTTCCTGCAGAAGATCCTCTTTCTCAGCTTCGGATCTGAAATACTTATTCCTAGCATGTACCTGAAAAAGAAATTCGAGGAGCAAACAGGTTAGAGGTATTTAAATATATCCATAAATAATTATCCACTAACATGCATATCACCGTAAAATCTGAATTTTCATATATACAATATAAACATAGTTCTCACATCTACCCTTATTTTTACAAAAATACCCCTCCAAAGTAACTCTTTTATAATAGAATACAACCTTTGCCCTTGAATTGGATGACACCCCAGCATAAAATGAGGGTCTTTCTTCTTAAGAAACGGCAAGCATGTGTGTAAATAGATGTTTTTGCAAGGGTATTATGTTAAATAGTGAAAGCCCAACAAAGTTGTTAAATAGTGAAAACCCAACAAAGTATTACTTGAAGGCTAAAATATTGATAAGCTAAATATTTACAAACCTACCCGCAATATGGCCAATCTTCCATCTTTAGATGGAAGGCCAACCCTTATAATTTTGTCGAAGCGACCCTTCCTGAGGAGAGCTGGGTCCAATATATCCAAACGATTAGTAGCACCTATAACTAACACCTGTTGAGTTCATTTTGGCAGCATTTATCAGCAGCATTGCATATAAAAATGAAAATCTATACAAAAAAGTAGAGCATGCCTGTGCTGTTGACTCTTTGAACCCATCCATCTCAGTCAAAATTTGCAGTAAGCCCTGCTCCCTTTCGGCACCACCCTGATCAAAGACTGGAATAATTGAGTCATGCATGTATGATGCAAGCAAGAGGCAACAGAGGATAAAACACAAATAGCACCTACATAGGAAAATAATTAAACACAGTAGATTATCTCACCCCACCAATGTCAGGTCCTCCACGTTTGCTGCCAATTGCATCAATCTCATCAATAAAGATAATAGATGGTGCATATGACCTCGCATTAACAAACAGGTCCTTGACACGAGCTGCGGCAACACCCACAAACATCTGCAACAGCAAATATCTCATTATAAGTGGATTTACTCAGTAAAATGAATATAAAATCTGATCTATAGCATGGAAGAATCTAACTTCTAGTCAAATACAGTGCTAACAGCCTAACAACACGTTAGATGTCAAACAAAACTATACTGAGCATGCTCACTTTCGCAATGATAGTCTGATCAGGTACCTTCCTACCGACCAATGGAAAGAAAAAAAAAACTGCTTGTTAGATAAAAGGAAGATCAATTCTCACCTCAACAAAATCAGTACCATTTGCAGCAAAGAAAGGAAGTCCTGCTTCACCCGCAATAGCTTTAGCAAGAAGAGTTTTCCCAGTTCCTGGCGGTCCATGAAGAAGCACTCCTTTTGGACAGTATATTCCCTTATCTTGAAACTCCTCCTCATTTTTAAGGATTCGCACGATCTCTTGCAATTCTCTTTTTATGTACTCTTGGCCAGCAAAATCACCAAATGTGACACCGGTGGTTTCTTCTGCAGATATGAACTTCGCCCTACGACAAACCAATTTCAAAAGCATAAAAGAAATTAACATACCAATTTTTTTTTCCATCAGAATTAGCAGACAGCTAGAACAGATGCTACATTTGGCTAAGTTGTTTTATATACCATTCAGAAACACGAGATAAAAAATCAGCAAAGCTAATGAATATTCTGACCTTCAGATTGCTCCCTTCACATTGACTGAAAAAGAGGCAAGGACACTGACATTGCTGATTCCTACAGACTTTTTTTTTCACTGGTGATTCGTGCAAACTTGGATATTGACAAGAACGGTTGCAGTTCATACATTTCCCACAAAATACACAAACCTAGTCGCATAAGGAACATTCATAGCAGAGGAAAAGTGACGAAAAATGATAGTTTATGTACAATAACAAACCTACAACTTTCTTGTAAATAAAAAAAGATGCATTCTAGCATTGCAAAACCATAGTTTACCTACTATAATCATGCAACATATAAGTCAAAAATTCACGTGCACTTCAATATGAAGTCTAGACAGCCATGAACATGAGTATAAGCTGTTTAATGAAAGTACACATTTTCTAGTGTGAAAATTTTCGCCCCTGGTAAATGATTCTAGGAATTAAGTGCTGAAACTAAATAAACAAGCTGATATATAAAATACTTCTGTAGATTACCTGCTTTTACCTAGGGATCCAAGAGCACGACGCTTGAGGGGCTGCCTTGCCTTTTTTTCAGGTTTTCCAAGGTCACAGGGAATCAACTTGGCATAAATTGGCCTTGTCACGCTATCGATCAATAGGTATATACCAACTGAAAGGGCAAAACGCATTGACCATACAACAGCAGTTGCAATAGTAGAGTAGACTTCAGCAGACACAGCATCCACGTTAATAACATCAACATTTACCAGTTGTTCGTGCAACTTACTCCAAACATCATTCCATCCATCAATAGGCATTTTATCAACAATATGACGGCGAAATACTATTTCTCTATTGGGATTGTTTTCTTTTTCTCCTCCATCTTTGTAATATGGTAAAATAACTGCAGAAGAGATAGGAAGTTAGTGTTGCAATACAGAACATTTAGGGATACATCAATGAAAACTATGTGTCCCCTAACAGCCTTGCTCGAAATAAAATTCCCGCATATTTTGCACCTTCTATTTGCAAATGCTACCCACACACATTTATATTTGTCAAACTACAAAACGAGGATTATGAAAGTATGCTCTGAGGCAGCAATTCAAATGGAAGCAACTAATAAGTTCTTATACATGTGATGTAATAAGAGAGAGCACATACCAGAAATGGTCTGACCAAAGTTTGAGTATTCCATGAACTGAACATTATTCGAATTAAGAAGTCTCCAAAATTCACTAAAATCAATTCTATGAGAGTTCTCAGGATCCCACTCTGTACCCTTCAATTTCCCCTGTAGAGTGAGCAAAGTGCGGCTCCAGCAGGAAGCCATGATTAGCTGCCTCTCTAGTTGCAAATCTGCTTTCTTCTCAAACTTCTCCAACTTCTCTATCCGCTGCCTCTCTGCTTCCTTCAACTTCTGAAAACAATAGGTATGTGACATCATATGAGACACAAGCAAGATAAATGGCACAAGAGCCTATTTGGATACGGCAATAAGTTAAATGGTAATTAATTACAACTATAACCAGGAAAAATGACTTGCAGAGCATATATGTATACAGTTTAAGAACGTCATCTTTCTATACTCCCTATGGATCATTTAATGACCCAACCCATTAGCACTAAGTTCTTAAATTCCATGCATAATTACTTTCTAACCCAATTTAGAATTATTGGGGTATTTCAAACTCCTCCCTCAGTTTAGACCCTAACGTACTCACCAAGTCCAATCACACACGCATAGTCCAAGATCATCAGGCGATGTGAGACTTGTCTCGCACTTTACGCTGGTAATCGACTCCGATACCACATTTAACCAGTCAGACCATTAGCACAAGTTCTTATATTTCCACGTGCAATTCTCCATTCCCATCCAACATGACGTCGGACTATTAGGGTGTCACAGATCAACAACCACATGAACTCGAGTAAATAACAGAGTACGCTGAACAAGATACTGATGCATCAAAAGATGCTACTGAATGAGACAAAGTTTTGATACAAGGATCAATTATAAATGGAAACAGATTTTACTATTGCAAAACTGTAATTTACAGATTGCAACATAGTATGTTTAACTAGAATCACTTGTTATATATCTGTTATTGCCTAGTTCTAATGGCATTTACAAGCCCCCCCAAAACATCATCTAAATACTAAATGCTCCAAATTCCATTGCTTCCATTAAACCCCGCACGTAAGAAAGAACCCTACAAGCTACGAATTATGAAGAAACCCTAGAAAATGATTAATTCATTACACAATCAACACCTCAGAAGCGCGAAGCAAAACCGCACCTCGAAGAGCCGAGACGACTCCACATCTTCTTCTTCCTCCACTGTCTCTTTCCCCGTCGTCTCTTCCGCAGCAACAGCTTCGCTAGGGATCGATCCCGAGCTCCGAGCCACAAAACCGCCCCTTCTGATCCCAATCCCCGATCGGATGGAGACGAAGAGGTGGGGTTCGAAGCGCCGGCGCCGGAGATCGGGGACGCGAAGCGACGAAGGGCGCGGGCGAAGAAGAAGAGGGAGCGAGGGTTCGGCGTGGCGAGAGAGGAGGGAAGAAGAGGAACGTGGAGACGGAGACGCCATTGTCGCCTCCCCACTTCGTTCTCTTCGAGCTCGAGCTCCAGCTCCCCCGTTTGGGGTTTATCCGAATTGTAATAACGGGTCGGATCCGTTTTATCTCGGGTCGGGGTTTTTCCTAGTGCGGATATTGATCCATTTGTTGCGAATAGGGGTGGCAATCCAGCTCATTTTCGTGAGTCCTTTCGTGTTCGGCTCGAAATGACTTTGAGATCGAATCGTCAGTTTAATAAACAAATTGAATTTTTTAGCTCATCTAACAAGCGAGCTGAATATAAGCTGGAGTCAGCTCGTTCGTATTCGGTTCGATAACAACTCGAATACATATATTTTATATTTATATAATTTATTTAATTTATATTTATATATATAAATAAGTAATTATATATATATAATTTTATTTTTAACAAAATAAAAATATAAAATCGAGCTCAATTATAAAAAAATTAATTTATATGTAAATTTTCAATCATTTGATTAAAGTCTAATAAATAAAATTTTATAAATTTAATCTTTATATGTATTCAATCTAATCCTCTTAACTTATTATTCGCTGATACTGCTATAGAATCATACTTAACACGAATCGAATTTTTCACCATACTTTAACGAGCCACGTTGTTCGCTCGACAATTGCCAAGTGCACCAGGTTCAGATCGGACCAGCCTAGACCGGGCCCTAGCAATTTGAGAAGCGATTACACTATTTTATTCTTATTGATTATTTTTTAGTTTTTACTCTTTCATTCTTATATATATCAGATAAGAGTACAATTTTAGAAAAATAAAGCGCTGTCATTACAGTTGCCTACCTTTCAAATAAAAGAAAAAAAGAATAGGAACATTTTGGTTACTTTTAAAAATATTCGATCATAATCTGCAAATTTAAAAAAATACGGCCCGATTTCCGATTTTACTGAAAACGCAAAAGCCAAAAAAATTCTTCATACGAAAATGAAGGCCTTATGTAATTTATAAATAAAGCGTAGGAATACAATACAATATATGAATGGATCAAACATTAAGAGAGCCGTAGAGATAATCCCTCACCATCTCCTCGTACGCTCTGTCATTCTCAGCGGCCAACCCATCAGCCCTCTTGTACAGAAGGCAGGCGGTCCGCGCGCAGTTCGCGACGGCACGCGCGTAGGGCGCGGGTGCGACCCCTGCAGACTGGAACAGCTCCCACTCCAGCTCCCTGCAGGCTGCTCCGATCATTTCTTGCACTGCCTGCAGAGCCTGCTCCTCGGTGCACCCCTCGCGGCGGTAGCAGCTGACCGCGGAGGCCAGCTCGCCATTTTGGGCCCCCCGGTCGGCTGTCATGATGTCGTTGGCGAGGCGGGCAATGCGGCCGGCCAGAAGGGTCAGCCGTGAGTCCTTGCCGATCCGGCGCAGCACCGCGTCGGAGATCGGGGGCTCGCCGCGGCCGAGGAAGAACGCTGACGTCCAGGAGACGACGGGGGCGCCGACGGAGACGCACGCCGTCACGAGGTACTCGTCGAGCGGCGGCACGCCACCGCGGTCGATCCGCCACTTGGAGATTGCCGCCATGAACTCCTTCCACTAGTTTACGACGGTGCGCGCATGGTTAGTCCGTTTGGCACGTACAGTATGCGAATATTAAAGCAGTAATGAATCGTCGATTAAACTGTGAGACTCCAGATAGTCTTATATATGAGATATAATAGGGCTAAAACTCTTAATCCGGCTTAAGTATTTTAGGTGGTGGTAAGATTCAAGAGATTACGAGAGTTAAGTGTGCTAGGACGGAAATAGTCCTAGAATGGATGACCCTCTGGAAAGTTGGGGCGTCACATAAACTGTCTCTCCACGCAGATGCTCCTAGTAAATTTTTAAACTTTCCTTTTTTTCTTTTTTTCTTTTTTTTTTCTATACAAGCAGGCATGCATGATGATAAAAGAAACTTTAGATAGAAGCATTATTATGGGACAAAAATTGTATGGGACAAGACTCAGCAAGCTGGCTGCGTTCATCAAGGTCTACTATCTGTGTGCCAACTTCCGGCAATGTTTTAATCTAAGGGCGCGTTTGGATTGACATATTTGTAGATTAAACGTAAGTCAAGTGTAGTGGTGTTTGAGTTTTCCTGAAGTGTGATTATTTTTCTGTTGTTTGTTTTGACGTAATTCGTACCGTCCGAACGTAAATTCAATCACTTTTGTTGTTTGTTTTGATGTAACTGGTAAAATTAGTTTTTTGAGTTCCGTTGTTTGTTTTGATGTAAGTAAGTGGATCCCATTATCTCCTAAATATAGTAGTAAATTTATCACTATAAAATTTACTCTATTATATAATTAATTTTTTTATTATTATTTAAAGATAATCTTAATTTATTATAAACAAGGTAATTCTAATCCATTATAAAGGAGGTAGAGTTTAGGTTTTACTGTTTAATAAATTTTTTAGAGGGAGAGGCTAGATGCGTTTCAGTCTCTGCAGACTTTGTATGTTTAAGTCGGCAGAGTAGGCTAATTTCAACATAACTTGAGTTACATTATATTTTTCACTTACATCAAAACAAATAACGAAAGTGATGGAATTTGAGTTCCATCACTCTACTTACACCAAAACAAACAGACCTAAGCTGCAAAAGGGGCTGGCTCGGCCAGCACGACTGCATGCCATGCTGGGCCATATCTAGCCCACTCTAGTCCATCGAAGAGTCAAAAAATAAACATTAAAAAACGAATAACCTTGTAACAATAGATATTTAACTTTTTTTAATTCACGATCGAAGTTATTAAACGTTATCTAAATAATATAAAAAAATTTCTATAAAAAATTCAAATAGTTTGGATTGGATCTACATCGTTAAACAAACAAACGGTTCACGTAGGCCATAAAAAACAGTCGATTTTAGGAAATTTAGTTTCTAAATGATTTAAATACTACTCTCAATCAACTTTAATCGTTTTAATCATTGATTTGGAATTTCTAAATCTAAAACGACTTAGGATGATGAAGCCGTCCATCCTCCTAAAAGGATAGTAGTTGGACTATACATGAATTCAGCTACTGTTTTTTTAGGAGGATGAAGGCCTTCATCTTTCTAAGTCATTTTAGATAATAGAGATTCTGAACCAATAATCGAAACTGTTAAAGTTGATCTAGAATATTTAAAGCGTATAGAATCTAAATTTAATAAATTTTATAAATTGTTATCAATTCTATCGAAGAGTCGAAAAATGAACAGTCAAAAAAAAAAACTTGTGAAAATAGATATTAGGCTTTCTTAATTTATGATTTGAATTATCCAACGTTATCTTAAAAAAACTTGTGAAAATAGATATTAGGCTTTCTTAATTTTATAAAAAATCAAGCGATTGGAATTGTTTTACACCAGTAAACAAGCAAACAGCTCATATAGGTTGTTAAAACTATCAATTTTGTGATTCTTTGATATAGTTTGTAAAATTTATGAAATTTAGTTTCTAGACGCTTCAAATACTTTAGGTCAACTTTAATGATTTTGATCATCAATTTGGAATCTCTATCATCTAGAACAATTTATGAGAACGAAGAACTCATTTGGTTTTTAGATATTTCAATCAACGATGTCGATCGTCGATTTGGAGGCTCCATCATCAAAAACAAATGGGTGGTAACAAAACCCGTTTGCTACTGATAATATTCAACTTCAACTTCATCTCTCTCTCTCTCTCTCTCTCTCTCTCTCTCTCTCTCTCTCTCTCTCTCTCTCTCTCTCTATATATATATATATATATATAGAGTTGAACTAGAATACTATCGGTAGTAAACGAGCCGTTTTACTACCGATTTGCTTTCGATAATAGAGCTTCCAAATTGACGATCTGCTCCGTTAAATATGATCTAAACCATTTAAACTACCTAGAAATCAAATTTCACGCACTTTTGATATTGTTCTTTTATCCATCAAGTGAAAAAAAATGAATGGTTGAAAATGAATACACTTTAAAAAATGATGATAGAAGTCTTGTAATCAAGATTAAGAGTATAGTTCTTGTTTTAAATAGTTTAAAGAATTTTCTAACAAAAATTCAATTGATTTGGATATCTTTACGCCGTTAAACGAGAAAATGCCTCTTATCTACTATTAAAATTATAAATTTTGAAACCCTTTGATCATTAGGCAAATGATGTTGAAAAGATTTGAAATTTGATTTCTAAATACTTCAAATGGTATAGATCATGTTCAACGAGCCGATCGTCGCTTTTTGAAGTTCTATCATCGAAAACAAATCGGTAGTAAAACGACTCGTTTAGTACCGATAGTATTCTAGCAAACTCTATATATATATATATATATATATATATATATATATATATATATATATATATATATATATATATATATAGAGTCCTATTATACTATTATGAGTACGATCGCCCTCGTACTCATAAGTTGTTTTCGATGATAGAGCTTCCGAATCGACGATCCACACCGTTAAACATTATCTAGAGCATTTAAAACTTCTAGAAATAAAATTTTATAATTTTTCGATATCATTTACCCAACGATCAAAAGCTCACAAAATTGACAATTTTTAATGGTGGTATGGAATACTTTCTAGTTCAACGGTGTAAAAGAATCGGAATTTGTTGAATTTTTGATAGAAAATTCTATTCACTACATAGATAAAGATCAATAACTCCGATCTTGAATTGAAGGATCCGATCATCCCTTTTTAGGATGTCGTTCGATTTTGACCGTTAATTTTATGCCCGCTTGATGGACCTTATAATGATTTCGAAAAATTACGAAATTTATTTTCTAGAAGTTTCAAATACTCTAGATCATGTTTAACGGTGTGGATTGCCGATTCGAAAATCCCAACATCGAAAATAACTTATAAGTAGTAGGTTCTATACTCATAATAGTATAGTAGACTATATATATATATATATATATATATATATATATATATATATATATATATATATATATATATATATATATATATATATATATATATATATATATAGAACTAGGCTACTATGCTATTAATAAGCATTAAGTCATTGGTGCTACCAAGTTTTTGACCATTGGATTAACAGATGTGCGGTTAGAATGATGTGGACTCCCTAGAGTTAAATGGGTGGTTGGTTGAATAGTATGATCTAACGGGTGAAAATAATCAAAGGGGTGGAACTACAGGCGAAAAACTTGATAGACCGAGTCTTCGTTATTGATAGCATAGTAAATGGACTATATATATATATATATATATATATATATATATATATATATATATATATATATATATATATATAGAATTGAGCTCCTATGCTTTTAAAAGTACCAAGTCATTGGTGCTTGTAAGTTTTTAGCCCTTGGATTACTAGATGTGCGGTTAGGATGATGTGGGCCCCTTTGGGTTAAGTGGGTGGTTGGTTGAATAGTATAATCTAACGGATAAAAATGATGCAAGTCCTAGATCTAACGGTAAAAAATTCACAAGCACAAAGTGCTTGGTGCTTCTACAAGCACCATAGGGGACTCTATAGATATATATATATATATATATATATATATATATATATATATATATAATTGAGCTCTTATGCTTTTAAAAGTACAAAGTCATTAGTGCTTGTAAGTTTTTGGTCCTTGGATTAAGGAATATATGGTTAGGATAATGTGAACCCTCCGGGGTTGTATGGGTGGTTAGTTGTTAGTTGAATAGTATAATCTAACGAGTAAAAATGATTAAAGACGTAGAATGAAATATAGTTGAATAGTATAATAGTATATATATATATATATATATATATATATATATATATATATATATATATATATATATATATATATATATATATATATATATATATATATATAGAGTTGAGCTAGAATACTCTCAAAAGTATTAAAAGATGGTGCTTGTGAGTTGTTAACCATTGGATGGAGAGATGTAGGGTTGAGATGATGGTGGTAGGTGGTGGTAGGTGGAATAGTGTTTGATCCAAGGGGTATTAGTAAACAAAAAGTAGATCCAATGCTAAAAACTCAAAAGCACCAAGGAGTTGGTGCTTTTGAGAGTATTCTAGCTCAACTCTATATATGTATATATATAGAAACTCAAAAGCGATTAGTCTTTTGAGAGTATTAGCTCAACTCTATATATGTATATATATATATATATATACATATATAGAGTTGTAGAATACTCTCAAAAGCACCAACTCTGTGTGCTTTTGAGTTTTTAGCCATTGGATGGGAAGATGAAGGGTTGAGATGATGGTGGTAGGTGGTGGTTGATGTGATAGGTGGTGGTTGGTGGAATAGTGTTAGATCTAAAGGCTATTAGTAATCAAAAAGTAGATCTAAGGGTTAAAAACTTAGAAGCACCAACTTTTGGTACTTCTAAAAGTATTCTAGCTCAATTATATATATATATATATATATATATATATATATATATATATATATATATATATATATATATATATATATATATATATATATATATATATATATATATATATATATATATATAAAGGCTAGCTACTATCATATTAATAGGATAGGAACACTTGTCCTATCAAGTTTTTAACCCTTGGATTAGAAATTGCAGGGTTAGGATGATATTAGTCGGTTAGAGTTGAATGGTCACAGGGTTGAGTGGTCCCTGTGTTATAGTATTTAATCCAATTGTTAGAAATGATGAAAAGAAGGTGATCGAAAATTTCAAAAATTGATAGAGACGAGTGCTCTTATCTATTAAAAGGATAATGCGGGCTACATATATATATATATATATATATATATATATATATATATATATATATATAAATTTATGGTGCTTGTAAAAGTACCAAGCACTTGGTGCTTGTGAATTTTTTACCGTTAGATCTACACCTTTGATTATTTTCATCCGTTAGATTATACTATCAACCAACCACCCACTTAACCCAAAGGGCCCACATCATCCTAACCGCACATTTATTAATCCAATGGCTAAAAACTTACAAGACCAATGACTTGGTACTTTTTAAAAACATAGGAGCTCAATTATATATATATATATATATATATATATATATATATATATATATATATATATATATATATATATATGGTCATTATACTATTAATTATGAGTACGATCGCCTCGTACTCATAAGTGGTTTTCGATGATAGAGCTTCCGAATCGACGATCCACACCGTTAAACGTTATTTACAAGATTTAAAACTTCTAGAAATAAAATTTTATAATTTTTCGACATTATTTACCTTATGATCAAGAGGTCACAAATTTGATAATTTTTAGCTATAGGTATGAGATAGATACTTGCTAGTTTAACGGTGCAAAAGAATCAAAATTTGTTGAATTTTTGATAGAAAATTCTATTCACTACCTAGATAAATATCAATAACTCCGATCTTGAATTGAATGATTCGATCATCCTTTTTAGGACATCGTTCGATTTTGACCGTTCATTTTATGCACGCTTGATGGACTTTATTATGATTTTGAAAATTTACGAAATTTATTTTCTAGAAGTTTCAAATACTTTAGATCATATTTAACGGAGTGGATCGTCGATTCGGAAGTTTCCATCATCAAAAACAACTTATGAGTAGTAAGGCTCCAATACTCATAAGTTGTTTTTATATATATATATATATATATATATATATATATATATATATATATATATATATATATATATATATATATATATATATATATATATATATATGAATTGAGTAAGTCTCCGTACTTTCGAAAGTACGGAGGCTTCTGTGCTTGTAAGTTGTTTTCGATGATTGGACATCCAATTCGACGATCGGCTCCGTTAGGAATAATCTACTATATATGAAGTTGAGAAGGTAAGAATGAAATATATATTAACCCTAAAATTTTGTCTGAATGCACAAGAAACTTAGCTCTCAACCCATAATTATTTTATTTTATACTAGAAAACATAAAAGAAGAGAAAAAGAAAAGAAGAAAAAAGAAAAAAGAAGGGAAAAATTAATGCATACCAAGGTCTTATAAAGGGAAGCAGCTCATGATCTCTATTTTGAAGCCTACTTGCTTCTTGTGCCATCTCTTCTACGGAGCGGCACAAGCTTGTGAATATTACCTTGGGTTCTTTCGCATCACCCAAAAGTGAAGGATCCCATCTATCACACGAATTACACATGACGATTAAATTTATCTCTGTTAATTAAGGACTAAAAAACGATGAAACTCAACAATGTAATATTAAGTAGTTAAAGGACTAAAAAAACAAACGATAAATTAAACGACATAATGATTAAAGATATAGATCTAACGGTAAAAAAATCACAAGACTAAACGCTTGACGCTTTTACAAATAATTTATATATATATATATATATATATATATATATAGAGTCAAATTTATATATGATGCTTATAAAAGCACCAAATACTTGGTGCTTGTAGGTTTTTAACCGTTAGATAGATATGCATGTACCTTTGAACTGCGTCATTAAACCTGGAAATTTCATGAGGATCAGAACTTGGGAGATCAACGAGGTCATCCAATATGGTGGCCAAGCATGCTGCTTTAGCAAAAGCAACACGAAAAGCAGAAAACTGAGGCTCAAAAATCGCGGGTGCGGCGGCCACAAAGCACTTCGCTGCAGACACACGGGCGAAGGACACTTGTTTGAATCCTTGACCCTCCCACCACCTACGCAATACAAAGAGAAAATATAAAATAAAATAAAATAAAATGTATGTATATATATATATATATATATATATATATATATATATATATATATATATATATATATATATATATATATATATATATAATAAAAGCGTATAAATTTCTTACAATGCCAAATGAAATCAAAAAAGAGATAAATGAATATATATATATAGTAACGCATATATGTATCAAACAATTTCACTTAATTATTTTTTAGTGGGCTAGAGTCGTACGGAAAAGCCCAATCATTTTTTAACTAGTAATTAAAATGGCCGCGCTTCGGTGCGATTTTTTTATCCTTCAACAATAAAATAGATAAATTGTGGTACGTATATAGCAGGCTATTTATAACGACAGCATTTTTTACTACATTCGATCAAATAAGATTCATGCAATTAAAATTACTATATTTTTAACTGCATGCATTTTGAAATTTATTTATAATTATATGCATCAAAACAGTACCTCTTAGTTTTAACTAGGACACCAAATTTTAGAACACTAAAACCTTTTATGGGCTATATAACACTACATGCATGTGTAGTAGTCTTGGAGACTTGTGCTAACATACAAGCTAGCTATTCTATAATAAGTGAGACCAAGGCAAGTATTAATTGTATAAAAATAAAAGGGAACAATTAAAGAGAGAGAATAATTGATAGATAGGCCAAGTTATAATCTTAACTCTTCAAGGAGTTGCATCTCTTGTTGATGGAGCCTTTGGAGCATCTCCAAGTCTATTTTGGCAAGTTCTAGGCACCATTTTCTCCACCCATTGCTGGGCCACAGTTGCCTTATAATGCTTCTTGATTCCAATCTTGGCAAAAGACATCTCCTTGGATACTCCAAAGCAAATCTTATCTTCATTAATTTGTCCAAGTAATTTGATCTCAATATTGATAAACAAATATCATGATAGAAAACACAGAAAGTAAAATGCGCAGATAATTCTGCCACTATCTCTATATCGCGACTTGATATATAGTTTAACTTTCTTATGTGAGCACGTCAATTTCTAAATATTCAAATGGTTAAATAGTCAAAAATAGAGAGTACAAAAAACAAATCACAATATCGAGATAGTACACTAAAAATGAAAAGAGAAAGGAAATTAGGTACCTCAATCTCAAGGTTATTAGCACTCAAAACATTAGGGTTACCCACAAGAAGTGCTTTTTGGAGTTGGGACTTTGCAAACTCCTCCACACCTTGCATGGTCTCTAACTCATGGGGAAAAGCTACTTGGGAGCACTTGTAGAGGTTTATCAAGCTTGTGACATCTTTAGGTGAGTCAATAGTCAAAGAGAAGAAGCCTCCATTCTCATCATCTTTAGCTCTCTCAAGTACTTCTACAATAGTAGTACAATATTTTCATGAGGATTATTAAGAAGAGATAGAACTACACTGCGCCGATTAACTTTGTTGTAGAGGATTAAAAAAAGCTTAACATGGCCATGTAGATGTAGCAACCCTACGCCAAACATAAACATGTAACAAGGCCTGATAAAAGCGAAAAAGCGCAATCCTTACTGAGTAGGTGTATATGTAAGATTTACACTTCACACATCCATAGGTCTAAATTCCTTCACTAGCTAGTCTTATCAATCTTCTTTTATATTAAAAATTGAAAAGAATTATTTTAAACCATACAATAGAAAAAAAGGTACGTATCAGATTTACATCTATATGTAAGTGTACAGGTAAGATTTTCAGAAAAAGAAAAAGGAAAAAAAAGCCAAGTACCTGAAGATACAGAATAACCATGGAGCCTAAGCAAGTGAAATGCTATTACTGTGGCATCCTTGTCCTTTAACCCCAATTGCTCATCCCATTCCCTGCCATTAATTTTTCACAAATAATTAATAATGCTTCAAAATGTAGTATTTAACTAAGAATACCTATTCTACGTTAAAAATTATTATTTTATTCATCCCATTCAATGCAGTTCGACCTCTTTTATAACCTATCAAAAGTCTCGAAACCAAACTTAGGAAATAAAGTTTAGGAACACGGAGCCCTCCTGCTCTTAATAGCGCGCGCACACATGTATATATATATATATATATATATATATATATATATATATATATATATAGTCCGGCTATTCATAAGTTATTTTCGATTTTCGATGATAGAGCTTCCGAATTGACGATCCATACCGTTAAAAATTATCTAGAGTATTTAAAATTTTTAGAAATTAAATTTCATAATTTTTCGACATCATTTATCTTACGATCAAAAGCTCACAAAATTGACAATTTTTAACGACCGGTATGAAATACTTACTAGTTTAACGGTCTAAAAGAATTGAAATAGGTGGAAATTTTGATAGAAAATTCTATTCACTATCTAGATAAAGATCAATAACTCCAATTTTAAATTGAAGACTCCGATAATCTATTTTTAGTACGTCGTTCGATTTCGGCCGTTCAATTTTATGCCCGTTTGATGGATTTTTTTATGATTTTGAAAAATTACAAAATTTATTTTCTACAAGTTTCAAATACGCAAATCATATTTAACGAAGTGGATTGTCGATCTAAGCCCATCATCAAAAACAACTTATGAATACAAAGGATCCAATACTCATAAAAGTATAGTAGTTGTACCCTATATATATATATATATATATATAGAGTCGCTACTATACTCTTATAAGTATAAGGGCTCTTGTACTCATAAGTTTTTAGTCGTTTGATCCACCCGTTAATCATTTTTATCCATTAGATTATACTATTCAACCAACCACCCACTCAACCCTATGGGGCCCACTATCAACCTAACCATAATCACTCTCATCCTAGCCGCACATTTTTTCATCTGAACGGTAAAAAAGTTATGAGTACAAAGGACCCTATACTCATATGAGTATAGTAGCCTACTTATATATATATATATATATATATATATATATATATATATATATATATATATATATATATATATATATATATATATTAGGCTACTATCATAATAATAGGATAGGAGCACTTGTCTACCAAGTTTTTAACCCTTGGATGAGAAATTGTAGGGTTAGGATGATATTAGTCGGTTAGAGTTGAATGGTCTCCTAGGGTTGAGTGGTCCCCTGGGTTATAGTATTTAATCCAATGGTTAGAAATGATGAAAGAATTGATCCAAAGGCTAAAAAGCTGATAGGATAAAGTGCTCCTATCCTATTAAAAGGATAGTAGCGGGACTATATATATATATATATATATATATATATATATATATATATATATATATATATATATATATATATATATATATATATATAATTGAGCCTTTGAATCAATTCTTTTATCATTTCTAATCGTTGGCTACTATTAGTAGCAAAATCCCATTGTTGCTACCGCTTTTTAGCTTTTGGATCAATTCTTTTTATCATTTCTAACCAATTGGATTAAATATTATAACCCTGGAGACCACTCAACCCTAGGGGGACTACTCAACCCTAACTGACTAATATCATTCTGACCCTACAATTTTTCATCCAAGGGTTAAAAATTTAATAGCAAAAAGAGCGTTTTACTATTAATATATAGTATTCCACCAATTATATATATATATATATATATAGTCATTGCTATGCTTATCAATAAGACGAAGACTTGGTGATACCAAGTTTTCCACCGATTAGATCCACCCTTTTGATGATTTTCACCCGTTAGATCATACTATTCAACCAACCACCTACTTAACCTTAGGGCCCACATCATCCTAACCGCACATCTCTCAATCCAACTACTAAAACTTGGTAGCACCAATAACTTGGTGCTATTAATAGCATAGTAGCCTAGTTCTATATATATATATATATATATATATATATATATATATATATATATATATATATATATATATATATATATATATATGAGTAGCTACTATACTATTATTATGAGCATAGAGCCTTTACTACTCATAAGTTGTTTTCGATGTTGGGGTTTTCGAATCGACGATCCACACCGTTAAACATGATCTAGAGTATTTGAAACTTCTAGAAAATAAATTTCGTAATTTTTGAAATCATTATAAAGTCCATCAAGCGGGTATAAAATGAACGGTCAAAATCGATCGACATCCTAAAAATGGATGATCGGATCTTTTAATTTAAGATCGGAGTTATTGATCTTTATTTAGGTAGTGAATAGAATTTTCTATCAAAAATTCAACCTATTCCGATTCTTTTACACCGTTAAACTAGTAAGCATCTCATACGTAGTTAAAAATTGTCAATTTTGTGATCTCTTGATCGTAAGGTAAATGATGTCGAAAAATTATAAAATTTAATTTCTAGAAGTTTTAAATGCTCTAGATAACGTTTAACGGTGTGGTCATTGATTCGGAAGAATTTCTGTCATTAAGAAAACAATGCCCCCTTAGTACGGGGGCGATCGTCTTTCCCTTATTAGTACTATTAGCGGACTCTATATATATATATATATATATATATATATAAAATTGAGCTCCTATGCACCATTAGTTTATATATTATATGTATGAAAAGCGCCAATTAATCTCTAATAATAACTTAATTAATTAACATATTAAAAATTAAAAATTATTTTATATTTTATCTAATATTATATATCTAAACAACACTTAATCAAATCGCACTATATATGTGGAGCTAGCTCTCACGCACAGGGAGATCTTATGCAGGATGCTTTGGATTTCGTACTCAAAGAATCTGGCAATCCCTAGCCGTTGGATCAAATCCACCATTGATAGAGCTTCATACGCATAATATGCCCCATCTCCCCTCGCCATTAATTCTCTTTCCAAATAGTACTCGAGCTCTCCCCTCACTAATTCCATCAACTCCTCTACCTCTGGATCCTCCTGCACCACACACACACACACATATATATAGATATAGAGCTAGACTGATATACTATCGGTAGCACGGAGGTCCAAGTTGTTTTTAATGATGCGATTTTCAAATCGACAATCGGTTCGGTTAGAATTAAGCCACACTATTGAAAATATTTGAAAACTAAATTTCATAATATTTCGACTCATTTGGCTAATAATCAAAATGTCTCAAAATTGACAAATTTAATGATATATTTGATGCGTTTATAAATTTAACGGTGTAAAACAATCTAAATCTGAGAAATTTTTATAGAATTTTTTTACTATTTAGAGTAAAATCAGCACCTCTGATATTAAATTCAAGTCTTTTATCATCATTTTTTATAAAATTTTTATTTTCGGTCGTTTATTTTTAGACTATTCGTTTGATAGGTAAATGATGCCGAAAAATTATGAAATTTAATTTCCAAATACTTTTAATAGTTAGATCAAGTCCAACAGAGCTAATCGTCGATTTAGAAACCGCATTATTGAAAACAACTCGGTAGCACAGAGACCTCCGTGCTACCGATAGTATACCAGCCAAACTCTATATACATATATATGTATAGTCTCTGTTAGTTAATGGTATATAATTCACAGTTCTTTTAAAAAACATTTAGTTCAGTTTTTAATTTAGATGACTGAAGGCCCGTATGATATTGAGACTTATTTAATACTAATATGTAAAATAGAACTAGAAATAAGAACACATATAAAAGTATGCTTCTGTGTTTTTTGATGAGACTGTAAAATATTTATCCCAGTTAACTTAGCTTATTATGATATACGGAACGCAATAAACATACGAAACAAGCATAATATTTTTTCATCATATTTTCTTATCACACGTAGCGTAATCTCCTCATAATCCCAAATGAGGTCAGGTCGATCAGAATATTTCGAAATTAAGTATGAGAGAGAGAGAGAGAGAGAGAGAGAGAGAGAGAGAGAGCGAGAGAGAGAGAGAGGGGGGGGAACAAACCTGTAGTATTGGGTCCTTGTTCTCCAGTGATGGAACATGTGAGAGAGAACATGAAGGAGGGGGATGTGGGGAGAGGGTGGGTGCACATGAATATTGTGAGTACCATAGTGGATGGTGCTGTACATGGTTTGCACCAGTACTACCACCATTAATGGATGAGCTTACCATGATGATCCTGAGCCCACTGTACTGGGAATGCTTAGGAGCTTGAAGATGATGAACCTTACTAGATGTATTCCTAGGAGAGAGGATGCTCCCCTGGGGAGGAGATGAGTGGATCAGAAGCCATGGGGAGGAAGAGAGAGAGAGAGACATTATTAATGTTGTAGATGATCAGCTAATTAATTAATTAAGTAATTAATTAATTAACTCACAACTGTAGTATAACTGTACGTATCCATGTCTGCATTACTGCATAGCTAATTGGTTTTAAACGATTATCTGAAAATGACTTTTAAATATAGGTACGTATAAAAAAAAATACTTTAGCTAAATTAAATGACTTTTAAAAAGTGTTCTTTATATGTGGGAGTACGTCGCTAGGTATATAGTGACGGTTAAAGAGTGTCGCCGTAGCACAAAAAGTCTTCTAATTTACCAACACTTATTTAAACATTTAGCAGGCGAAACTCTATCTCGTTGGCTGCGGTGGCGGAGAAGGACGACAGGGAAGGTCTCTTCGTCTAGAATTTCAGTGGATTGAGTGAAGGAAAAATGGGAGATGGTAATCGATTTTTTCTTTTTTTCTCTTTCTGTTTGTAATCGAGCCAAATGGGCTGGGTGTGGTGAGTTGAGTTGAGTAATCTTTTATTTTTTATTGTATGGATTGGACTTTATATTTAGGCATTAGTAGATATTTTTTTTAAGTTTTAGTATAAATATGACACTTATACAAAAGTGTTCCAAACATGTGTCCCTATAACCTAATTATGTTGTACTGATTAGATTATAGGGACATATGTTTGGGACACTTTTGAGTAAGTGTCTCATTTATGTTAAAACTTAAAAAAATATCTACTAGTGCCTAAATATAAACCCCAATCCAAACAAAAATAAAAGATTACTCTACTCAACCCACCACATCCAGTTCATTTGCCCGATTACAAACAGAAAAGAAAAGGAAAGAAAGAAAAATCAATTATCATATTCTCTTTTCTCTTCACTCAATCCACTGAAATTCTAGACGAAGAGCCTTTCCTATCGTCCTTCTCCGCCACCGCAATAATTTGATTTACTAAATGCTTAAATAAGTGTTGGTAAATTAATAAAGACTTTTTTTAGGTTATAAATACATCTTTTTACATTATATACGTAAGAACCCCACATATAAAGAACACTTTTTAAAAGTCATTTTAATTTTAACTAGCAACACTTTTTTGACATATACATATATTTAAAAGTTTCGCTATAAACCATTTTTGTTGCAGTGTTATAGGCTGAGGAGCGGTTAGTACGAAATTAATTAAGAGGCACATTGACAAATTAAAGATTCACAGTTCAATTTTAATTATTTGTGAATTCTAAAATAAATAAAGTTGTACATGGTTTGAAAGAAGACCGAAAGAGATCGCTGACCAAACCAAGTGACAAGTCGCCGAGACTTGAATCTTCAATCTCTAGTTATTATTTTTTTTGTTTTTTAGAGATAGATAACACGCTACCCACTTTGTTTATTTTATTTAGAAATAAATTTAGCTGGAAATATGAATCAACTAGGATTCGAACTTGGGTCTCGACTACCAACCACCAAGCCATTCGCCATTTGCTCTAAGGACGGCCGGTAATCTCTAGTTATTATTAACTAGTTTATGTATTGATGATAGGTACATTTCAATTCATGAGGTGAGAATGGATCATGTAGGTAACTACGAAAAAGAATCAGTAAAACAAGTGTCATATCTAATTCTCATCGCCATAATCCTCCTATCAGACCGATTGTCCCTAGAGCAAGTAGCAAAAAGCTTGGTGGTTGATACCCGAGACCCTAGTTCGAATCCTAGTTGAATCACATTTCTCGCTAAGTTTATTTCTAAATAAAATAAACGAAGCGGGTAGCGTGCTACTTATCTCTCTCTCAAAAAAAAAAAACAATCCTCCTATCAACACTTGAATAAATTCGCAGCATATCAACCGTCCCTAACACAAGTGGCAAAGAACTTGATGATTGGTACCCGAAATTTCAAGTTCGAATTCTAGTTGATTCATATTTTCAGCTAAGTTTATTTCTAAATGAAGTAAACGAAGTGGGTAGCATGCTATCTATCTTTAAAAAATAAATAAATTCGTAGCATGCGGGAATCAAATTCGTAACCTCTAACTCTGATACCACTTGTCGTCGGATCGTTGGCGCTAATCATTAATCCCAAATACGTAATCAATTTATTTAAAAAGTACAAATACAGCACTCACGAATTTCAGTTGTGACTCGATTTAACCAATCTTACGTTGCTTTGAATATAATTTGGCCCAACATAGTCTTCCGTCACAGGGCAGGATGTTAACCCATTTAAGCCAACAATCCTTAATCCATAAGCGACGACTCGACAATTGTGGATATAGCAAAACTAATTAATTTTAGCATTTCTCTCCAAGAAAAAAAAAAAAAAAAAAAGGCATTCATTTGCTTCCTTTTTTTTTTTAACTAATTACTACTACCACAACTACCACAATAAATTAAGAAGAAGATAATGAAATGAATGGTTTAAATTAAACCAGGTTATCCGCGTCATGATTTTGATACTTGACCTAATTTTTGTTTTCTCTTCAATCACATTGCTATCTCCATCATTTTCACTCAACTATAAATTTTACCTAATATCCTATTATTGTAACGCATATTATTTAGACATAGATAAGTATATACACTACAACAAAAAACGGTCTATAGCGACACTTTTAAATATAGGTACATGTTAAAAAAGTGCTGCTAGTTAAAATTACCGACACTTTTAAAAAGTGTTACTATATGTGGGGTCGCTAAGTATATAGTGACAGTTAAAGAGTGTCACTATAACCTAAAAGAGTGTTGCTAATTTACAAACACTTATTTAAGAACCAAGAAACTCTATCTCGTTACTGCGGTGGCGGAGGAGGATGACAAAGACTTTTAAATTAAATTAGTGGATTGAATGAAGAGAGAAGATATTTTTTTTTTTTTGTAATCGGGCCAAATGGACATATAACATCATTTGATGTGAGTCGAGTGTCCAATTGTGCTAAGCAACGTACACGAATATTACATAGCATACTTGTGGAATTAATTTCTAAAAATATCCCTCGACTAACTTCTTCTGGCCCTTTTTTTTTTTCTTTTTTTTTTTCCTTTCCTCTCATTATATGGCGTTTTATCTTATCAATTTCTTATCGCAAATAAGTCCAAATTCTAAAAACTTAAGATCAAATAAAAAATATTGGTGACGAAGGGCAAATAAAAAAAATCGGTAATGATGGAATGGTATATTTGAAAGAACAAAATAATAATTTTATACAGATAACAGCTATTGTTAACAACTCATTAACAGAATTTAACTCTAAGAGTATATTTGAAATAGGTTGAAACTTAAAAATGGTATTTTCAAAATTAACCTTCTAAAGAGGGTAAATAAGAAAGTCGGAAACTTTTCACGGGTTAGCAATTGCCCCATGAAAATATATTAACTAAGTCTGTAGGACCAAAAAGCAATAATACAGAAGGATACTTACATATACATCTTATGTACAAATATTAATAGAAAAATAAAGATAAAAATATATAAAATTTATTTGAACTGTAATAGACAATTTTGATTCGACTATACAATATTCAAATTTTTTATTTTAGTATACAACCTTTCAGTATGTTTGATTTAAATCATTTTATGTCTCTTCTGATATAAAAGTTTAAGCTAATTATTTATTTTAATAAAGTTATAATTATATAAATTACATAAAATATATTAATTAACTAGCTGACTTAAATCAAATGAATTAATAGAATAGATAAAAAAATTTAAAACTTTTATAGATTAGATAGTCAGATTAAAACGAATAATAGTTGAAATATGATATGATTTATACATTTTCACCAAAAATATAAATTCAATCTAATTAATGTTTGTATGATAAAGTTGAATAGCTTTATTAAACCTATTCTGCATATCGCAATTTAATTCCGCTGTGTTCTTTTTTAAAGATCGCTGATATACTGGCAATTATATTATAATTACGCTTTCGCCACCATAATAAGGAGTGATTGAATTTCATCAAAATTTGGCCATGGTTAATTGCACTATTATTATACAACCATATATGTAGATCAAATATATATTAATACGCGTATTATCTGCGTCAACGAATTTGCACTATAATTATTGAAATTTGACTTGTAATACTGTAGCTAATACTGTTTTTAAACTTTTTAAGCTCATCAATCATTTAAGATGTATCCATTTTATTCTCTATAGTTTTTGGTTTTTAAATTGAAACTTGTAATATAAAGCATTTTTTTGTCATATCCCAACCATATTTAATTTGACCTAAATGGACCGGTTTGGTTTGGTATTTGATTTTAGATGAAAATGTACTGAGATGGCCTTTGCATGCCCTCAACCTTAATTTTTTAAAATAATTGTTTCAAATAATATATATATATATATATATATATATATATATATATATATAGAGAGAGAGAGAGAGAGAGAGAGAGAGAGAGAGAGAGAGTAGACTACTATACTCATATGAGTTTTGGACCCTTACTACTCATAAGTTATTTTTGATCATGGGGCTTCCGAATCTACGATCCACTTCGTTAAATATGATCTAGAGTATTTAAAACTTTTAGAAAATAAATTTCGTAATTTTTTAAAATCATAATAAAGTCCATCAAAAGGGTATAAAATGAACGACCGAATTTGAACGACGTCCTAAAAATAGATGATCGGATCCTTCAATTTAAGATCGGAGTTATTGATCTTTATCTAGGTAGTGAATAGAATTTTCTATAAAAAATTCAACATATTTCAATTCTTTTACACCGTTAAACTAGTAAGTATCCCATACCGGCCGTTAAAATTTGTCAATTTTGTGAGCTTTTGATTGTAAGGTAAATGATGTCGAAAAATTATGAAATTTATTTTCTAGAAGTTTTAAATACTCTAGATCATATTTAACGAGTGGATCGTCGATCTCGGAAGCCCCATAATCAAAAACAACTTACGAGTAGTAAGGGTCCAATACTCATGAGTATAGCACTACTCTCTCTCTCTCTCTCTCTCTCTCTCTCTCTCTCTCTCTCTCTCTCTTTATATATATATATATAGGCTAGGGCTACTATCCTATTAATAGGATAGGAGCACTTGTCCTATCAGGTTCTTAATCCTTGGATGAAAAATTGTAGGGTTAGGATGATATTAGTCGGTTACAGTTGAATGGTCCCCCTACGGTTGAGTGGTCCCCACTGGATTATAATATTTAATCCAATGGTTAGAAATGATGAAAATAGTTGATCCAAAGGCTAAAAAGCGATAGATAAGTCTCTATCCTATTAATAGGATAGTAAGGGACTCTATATATATATATATATATATATATATATATATATATATATATATATATATATATATATATATATATATATATATATATATATATATATATATATATGCTATTAATAGCACCAAGTCATTGGTGCTATCAAATTTTTAGCTGTTGGATTGAGAAATGTGCGGGTAGGATGATGTGGGCCCCCTAGGATTAAGTGGGTGGTTGGTTGAATAGTATGATCTAACGGATGAAAATAATCAAAGGGGTGGATCTAACGGTGGAAAACTTGGTAGCACCGAGTGCTTCGTGCTATTGATAGCATATATAGGTATGTGACATCATATGAGACACAAGCAAGATAAATGGCACAAGAGCCTATTTGGATACGGCGATAAGTTAAATGGTAATTAAATAGATGTGCGGTTAGGATGATGTGGGCGGGCCCCTTATCATTAAGTGGGTGGTTGGTTGAATAATATGATCTAACGGATGAAAATAATCAAAGGAGTAGATCTAACGGTGGAAAACTTGGTAGCACCGAGTGCTTTGTGCTATTGATAGGATAGGTATGTGACATCATATGAGGCACAAGCAAGATAAATAGCACAAGAGCCTATTTGGATACGGCAATAAGTTAAATGGTAATTAATTACAACTATAACCAGGAAAAATGACTTGCAGAGAATATATGTATAAAGTTTAAGAACGTCATCTTTCTATACTCCCTATGGACCATTTAATGACCCAACCCAGTAGCACTAAGTTCTTAAATTCCATGCATAATTACTTTCTAACCCAATTTAGAATTATTGGGGTATTTCAAACTCCTCCCTCAGGTTAGACCCTAACGTACTCACCAAGTCCAATCACACACGCATAGTCCAAGATCATCAGGCGATGTGAGACTTGTCTCGCACTTTAGGCTGGTAATCGACTCCGATACCACATTTAACCAGTCAGACCATTAGCACTAAGTTCTTATATTTCCACGTGCAATTCTCCATTCCCATCCAACGTGACGTCGGACTATTAGGGTGTCACAGATCAACAACCACATGAACTAGAGTAAATAACAGAGTACGCTGAACAAGAGAATTATCTGTAATTATGTCAGGATAGCTTCAACCCAACAATCCTAACAGGATTGCTTGTAAAACGCACCCTTATAAATAAAGCGTAGGAATACGATACAATATATGAACGGATCAAACATTGAGAGGGCCGTAGAGAAAATCCCCCACCATCTCCTCGTACGCTCTGTCATTCCCAGCGCAGAACCCATCAGCCCTCCTGTACAGAAGGCAGGTGGCCCGCGCGTAGTTCGCGACGGCACGCGCGTAGGGCGCGGGCGCGACCCCTGCAGACTGGAACAGCTCCCACTCCAGCTCCCTGCAGGCTGCTCCGATCATTTCTTGCACTGCCTGCAGAGCCTGCTCCTCGGTGCACCCCTCGCGGCGGTAGCAGCTGACCGCGGAGGCCAGCTCGCCGTTTTTGGCCTCCCGGTCGGCCGTCACGACGTCGTTGGTGAGGCGGGCAATGCGGCCGGCCAGAAGGGTCAGCCGCGAGTCCTTGCCGATCCGGCACAGCGCCGCATCGGAGATCGGGGGCGCGCCGCAGCCGAGGAAGAACGCTGAGGTCCAGGAGATGACGGGGCCGCCGATGGAGACGCACGCCGTCGCGAGGTACTCGTCGAGCGGCGGCACGCGGCCGCGGTCGATCCGCCACTTGGAGATTGCCGCCATGAACTCCTTCCACTAGTTTACGACGGTGCGCGCATGGTTAGTCCGTTTGGCACGTACAGTATGCGAATATTAAAGCAGTAATAAATCGTCGATTAAACTATGAGACCCCAGATAGTCCTATATATGAAATATAATATGGCTAAAACTCTTAACCCATAATTATTTTATTTTATACTAGAAACATAGCTCTGAACCCATAATTATTTTATCTTATACTAGAAAACATAAAAGAAGAGAAAAGGAAAAGAAGAAAAAAAAGAAAAAAGAAGGGAAAAATGCATACCAAGGTCTTATAAAGGGGAAGCAGCTCTCTATTTTGAAGCCTACTTGCTTCTTGTGCCATCTCTTCTACGGAACGGCACAAGCTTGTCAATATTACCTTGGGTTCTTTCGCATCACCCAAAAATGAAGGATCCCATCTATCTCACGAATTACACATGACGATTAAATTTATCTCTGTTAATTAAGGACTAAAAAACGATGAAACTCAACAATATATGCTATCGGTAGCACGGAGACTATAAAGTTGTTTTCGATGATTCGGCTTTCAAATGGACTATCGGCTTCCCAGTTGTTTTCATGCTTTTCCGATATTATTCTCTTATTCATCAAGTGGGTGTAAAAAAGAACGGTTGAAAATAAATATCCTCTAAAAAGTGATGATAGAAATTTTGTAATCAAGATCGAGAGTATAGCTCTTGTTTTAAATAGTTCAAAGAATTTTCTAACCAAAATTTAATTGATTTGGACAGGTTTGCAACGTTAAACGAGAAAACGCTTCATATCGACTATTAAAATTACAAATTTTGAAATTCTTTGATCATTAGGTCAATGATGTCGAAAAAATTTAAAATTTGATTTCTAAATACTTCAAGTGGTATAGGTCATGTTCAACGATGCCGATCGTCGATTTGGAAGCTCCATCATCGAAAACAAATGGGTGGCAAAAGTACCGATTTGCTATATATATATATATATATATATATATATATATATATGCATGCATGTACCTTTGAACTGCGTCATTAAACCTGGAAATTTCATGAGGATCAGAAGTTGGGAGATCAACGAGATCATCCAATATGGTGGCCAAGCATGCTGCTTTAGCAAAAGCTATGCGAAAAGCAGAAAACTGAGGCTCAAAAATCACGGGTGCGGCGGCCACAAAGCACTTCGCTGCAGACACACGGGCGAAGGACACTTGTTTGAATCCTTGACCCTCCCACCACCTACGCAATACAAAGAGAAAACATAAATTAATATATATATATATATATATATATATATAGTATATGTTAGTGATGCATACATGCATGCATGCATCACCTATTTACGCAAATGTGTTGATAATTATTAACTGGTCCCTTAACAGTCACTCAACTCTTTTTTAACTAGTACAATGGCCTGCGCTTTGTTGTGATTTTTTGATCTTTCAACAATAAAATAGATAAATTTATTGTTCGGGCCAGGCTGCCCCACTCCTGTGGCTTAATTCAACTGTTTAATGAATGAAGCGAATAGCTTGTTATCTTTTTCTCAAAAAAATAATAAAATAGATAAATTGTGGTAGTAGCTAGGCTATTTATAACGACAACAATTTTTACTATATATATTCGATCAAATAATTAGATAAGTAATACAATTAAAATCACTGTATTTTTAACTACATGCATTTTATAATTTATTTATTTATAATGATACGCATCCAAACGGTCTCTTAGTTATTTTAACTGGGACATGCACCATGCTAGGCCAACTTTTAGAGCCCTAATTAAAACTTTTTTGGGGCTAACACTACAAGTGTAGTAATCTGCTTGGAGATCGACTACTTGTGCTAACATATATACAAGCTATTCTATAAGTGAGATCAAACCAAGTATTAATTGCATAATAATTGATAGATAGATAGGCCAAGTTATAATCTTAACTCTTCAAGGAGTTGCATCTCTTGTTGTTAATATTTGGTTTAGATTTGTAGTTATCTAATTTGGAGATAAATCCTAATCTAATTGGGATTATTTAATTTGGCATATATGGATTATAATTAAGAGGATAATTCTAGTAGAACTAGAATTAGACTCTTATTAGAAGACATGTATTATATATACATGCTACGGCCAAATTAATTGGTGCGACCAAAAATTAAGAGCCATGCAAATTAATTGAGATGTTGGTAGTCCATCCACGGAAGTAGCAATGCTAATTAGAGGAAAGCTCTAATGACGCCGCAATATTAATTAGACCCAAGTCTAATTAAATCTCTTGGTGGTTGGAGCCGTACGGGTGGAGAAGCCGTGCCCTAATTAGTGCCCTAATTAGCCGTGTGCTAATTAAGGCTATCCTGTGTCCGTACGGATTGGGTTGAGAGAGAAGCCGACTTCGGAGTTGCTTTGTTGCGGCGTTTCGGATCCAATTAAGTTTTGGTATTTTGGGAGATCTTCTTTGTACTCCGCCTTTTCGACATTAATAAAGTATTTGCTCCGTCTTCGCCCGTGGACGTAGGCCGTTGGCCGAACCACGTAAATATCGGTGTGCTCTTTCCGCTTTATCTTTTCTTTTCGCATCAAATTATTTTCTCGAATCTATTTTTCGACGTTCCGATTCTAACAAACGGTATCGAGCCTTTCTATTCCCTTTGAGGATTAAGATGACGAAGTTCGAGATTCGAAATTTGACAGACCAGGTTTCGCATTATGGCAAGTCAAGATGCGTGCTTTATTGACTGTGACAAGGATTGGAAGGCACCTTTGTTGGGAAAAGAAAAGATGCCCGATTCTTTGACGGCGGAGCAAAAGGAGGAGATTGATGACAAAGCTCTTACGGCAATACAATTACGTTTATCCGATGAGGTATTGCGCGAGGTCTTGGATGAGAAGACCGTTGCAGGGCTTTGGCTTAAATTGGAGTCTCTCTATATGACGAAGTCTCTCACCAACAAGTTATATTTGAAGCAACGTCTATTCATGTTACGCATGGCGGAAGGTACCTCTATTAAGTCGCATTTAGATGAATTTAATTCTATTATTATGGATCTTCGCTCGATAGATGTCAAAATTGAGGAGGAAGATGAAGCCCTTTTATTATTATGTTCTCTACCACCCTCTTACAAGAATTTTCGTGAGACATTCTTGTTTGGACGAGATACTCTATGTCTCGATGATGTTAAATCCTCTTTACTTTCAAAAGAGAGAATTGACATACAGATAAGCAACGAGACAGGTGGAGGTTCAGGACAAGGTTTCGTCGCTAGAGGGAGGTCTCGGGATAAGGGTTCTGGTAATAGAGGTACATCAAGATCAAAGTCAAAACACAGAAATCTGATTTGTAGTTATTGTAAAAAGAAGGGTCACATAAAAGCTGATTGTTTCAAGTTGAAAAATAAAGAGCAGCGGAAGAATAATGGTGATAGGAATCAAGGTCAGAAAAGCACCAATACTGAAGCAGAAGCAAGTGTTGCAGCAGGAGAATCAGATAAAAATGATATCGTCTTCACAGTTACGGATAAGACACGCAGACATGATGAGTGGCTTATGGATTCCGCATGTACCTTTCATATCTGCGCGCATAGAGAATGGTTCTCGACGTACAAGCCTTTTGAAGGTGGAGATGTATTGATGGGAAATCACTCTAAGTGTACGCTATTGGAATTGCACTGTGTGCACGAATGTTCGATGGAGTAGTGAGGACTATATCCGAGGTTCGCATGTTCGGATATAAGAAAAAATCTGATCTCATTGGGTACACTTGATACTAAAGGCTTTAAGTATTCTTCAGCTGACGGATTAATGAAGGTCGCTAAAGGGAGTCTTGTAGTGATGAAGGCCAAGTTGTCCGACATGTTATATGTTCTACAGGGTTCCACTGTGACAGGTTCTGCAGCGGTGACTTCTTCCTCTATGTCAGATTCGGATAGCACCAAATTATGGCATATGCGACTGGGCCATATGAGTGAATTTGGTATGATGAAGTTAGGCGAGAGAGGTCTACTTGGTAGTCAGAGTTTAGAAAAGTTGGATTTCTGCGAGCATTGTGTTCTTGGCAAGCAAAAGAGAGTCAGCTTTAAGGCCGCAGTTCACCGGACAAAAGGTACTCTGGACTACATCCATTCTGATCTTTGGGGACCTTCTCGTATTCCTACTCATGGTGGTGCTAGATATATGTTTATTTTTATTGACGCTTATTCTCGTAAAGTGTGGGCGGTCTTTCTGAAAAGTAAGGATGAGGTGTTCAATTATTTCAAGCAGTGGAAGGTCATGATCGAGAAGCAAACTGAAAAGAAGATCAAGAGATTAAGGACCGACAACGGTTTAGAATTACGTTCGTCGAGTTTGAAGAATTACGCAGAAGGAAGGGATCGTTCGACATAAGACCGTCAGGCATACTCCGCAGCAGAACGGGGTGGCCGAACGGATGAATAGAACTCTTTTGGAGAGAGCTCGTTGTATGCTCTCTAATGCTGGCTTAGCGAAGAGTTTCTGGGCAGAGGCGATCTTTACGGCATGCTATTTGGTGAATCGATCTCCACATTCGGCACTTGATTGCAAAACTCCGGAGGAGGTATGGTCTGGCAAATTTTCCGATTATTCTAATTTGCGAATATTGGGTTGTCCTGCTGATGTGCATGTAAATGAAGGCAAGTTAGAACCTAGGGCTAAAAAGCGCATTTTTATTGGTTACGCATCGGTGGTTAAGGGATATAGATTGTGGTGTCCGGAATTGTCTAAATTAATTGTTTGTAGGGATGTCACATTTGATGAATCATGTTATATCCTAACCCTATTTCTTCTGATGAGACCCCGAGTGCTAGCAAGCAGGTGGAGGTAGAGACCGATGCTATAGTTCAGTCACAGGATTCTTCTCAGTCAGAACAAGTTCAGTCAGCAGACACCTCAGTAACTGAAACCCCACAAATTGAGAGGCAGAGCATTGCTATAGGCGAGGAGAGATTAAACCACCGCAGAGATATGGTTATGAAGATATGGTTGCTTACGCTCTTTCAGTGGCACAAGACACAGAAGAAGAAGGTGAACCTTCCACATATAATCAAGCTATTTCAGGTGCCAGTTCTGCAGAGTGGTTGGTGGCGATGAATGAGGAGATGGTGTCTCTCCATAAGAATCGCACATGGGAGTTGGTAAAACCGCCTTCAGGCAAGAGAATTGTTGGCTGTAAATGGGTCTTCAAGAAAAAGGACGGAATCCCCGGCGTGGAAGATACAAGGTATAAAGCTCGTTTAGTTGCTAAGGGCTACAGTCAGGTAGAAGGTGTTGACTTCAATGATATTTTCTCACCCGTTGTGAAGCATACTTCTATTCGTGTTCTTTTATCGTTAGTAGCCATGAATGACCTGTATCTTGAGCAGCTTGATGTTAAGACAGCTTTTCTGCATGGAGAACTTGAGGAGCAAATTTATATGAAACAGCCGGAGGGATTCATTGTTGAAGGGAAGGAAGACCATGTTTGCTGTTAAAGAAGTCGCTTTATGGCTTAAAGCGGTCTCTCGACAATGGTACAAGCGGTTTGACTCCTTTATGACAGGACACGGATACTCCAGAAGCAAGCGTGACAGTTGCGTGTATTTCAGAAAGCTTGATCAGGGATCTTTCATATATTTATTGTTCTATGTCGATGATATGTTAATTGCTTCCAGCGACATAGTTGAGATAAATAAATTGAAGACTTTATTGAAGGGTGAGTTTGAGATGAAAGATCTAGGTGCTGCTAAGAAAATCCTTGGTATGGAAATTAAGAGGGACAACAAGTCAGGACTACTGCATTTGATACAAGAGAAATATATAGAGAAGATTTTAAGGCGTTTCGGAATGACGAGACGCAAAACAGCACTCCTTTTGCGGCGCATTTCAGACTTTCCGCCGAGGCATCACCGCAGTCCGATGATGAGCGGGAGTACATGTCACATGTTCCCTATTCTAGTGCAGTCGGGAGCATCATGTACGCCATGGTTTGCACACGGCCGGACATCTCCTCTGTGATGAGCATGGTTAGCAGATATATGACCAATCCCGGTAAGGCTCATTGACAAGCTGTTAAGTGAATTCTGAGATACTTACGAGGTACCACTAGCACTTGTTTGGGGTTTGGGAGGTGTAAGGATGGTGTGGTCGGATATGTTGATTCGGATTTTGCAGGTGATTTGGATAGGAGGAGATCACTTGTTACGTTTTCTCTATTGGCGGATGTGCAGTTAGTTGGAAAGCTTCACTACAACCTATTGTCGCCTTGTCTATGACGGAGGTGGAATATATTGCTATGACGGAGGGTGAAGGAAGCTATGTGGCTAAGAGGTTTATTTGGAGAGCTTACCTCTTGTTGGGATCCGACGATTGTTTATTCGGACAGTCAGAGTGCTATTCATTTGTCTAAAGATCAGATGTTCCATGAGAGAACAAAACACATCGATGTAAAGTTTCACTTTGTTCGGGATGTGATTGGGAAGCGCACAGTGACTGTTAAGAAAATTGGTACCGAGGACAATCCGGCGGATATGCTTACTAAGTCTCTTACAATTGCCAAGTTCAAACACTGTTTGGACTTGGTGGCAGTTGGCAGCACTTAAGGCCCTATGGGGCGTTTGGAGAAGACGGAGCACGGAGCGTTAAGAATCAGTGGGGCGAATTAAATTCAAGGTGGAGTTTTGTGGTGATCTCGACATAGCGGCTACACTACAAATTAAACCAAGGTGGAGATTGTTAATATTTGGTTTAGATTTGTAGTTATCTAATTTGGAGATAAATCCTAATCTAATTGGGATTATTTAATTTGGCATATATGGATTATAATTAAGAGGATAATTCTAGTAGAACTAGAATTAGACTCTTATTAGAAGACATGTATTATATATACATGCTACGGCCAAATTAATTGGTGCGACCAAAAATTAAGAGCCATGCAAATTAATTGAGATGTTGGTAGTCCATCCACGGAAGTAGCAATGCTAATTAGAGGAAAGCTCTAATGACGCCGCAATATTAATTAGACCCAAGTCTAATTAAATCTCTTGGTGGTTGGAGCCGTACGGGTGGAGAAGCCGTGCCCTAATTAGTGCCCTAATTAGCCGTGTGCTAATTAAGGCTATCCTGTGTCCGTACGGATTGGGTTGAGAGAGAAGCCGACTTCGGAGTTGCTTTGTTGCGGCGTTTCGGATCCAATTAAGTTTTGGTATTTTGGGAGATCTTCTTTGTACTCCGCCTTTTCGACATTAATAAAGTATTTGCTCCGTCTTCGCCCGTGGACGTAGGCCGTTGGCCGAACCACGTAAATATCGGTGTGCTCTTTCCGCTTTATCTTTTCTTTTCTCGCATCAAATTATTTTCTGAATCTATTTTTCGACGTTCCGATTCTAACACTTGTTGATGGAGCCTTTGGAGCATCTCCAAGTCTATTTTGGCAAGTTCTAGGCACCATTTTCTCCACCCATTGCTAGGCCACAGTTGCCTTATAATGCTTCTTGACTCCAATCTTGGCAAAAGATATCTCCTTGGATACTCCAAAGCAAACTTTATCTTCATTTGTCCAAGTAATTTGATCTCAATATTCATACATAAATACCATGATAGAAAAAACAGAAAGTAAAATGCGCTGATAATTCCGCCACTATCTCTATATCGCGACTTGATATATAGTTTAAGTTTCTTATGTGAACACGTCAATTTCTCAATAATCAGATGGTTAAATAGACAAAAATAGAAAGTACAAAAACCGAATCACAATATGGAGATAGTACACTAAAAAGGAAAAGGAAAAGGAAAAGAGAAAGGAAATTACCTCAATCTCAAGGTTATTAGCACTCAAAACATTAGGGTTACCCACAAGAAGTCCTTTTTGGAGTTGGGACTTTGCAAACTCCTCCACACCTTGCATGGTCTCTAACTCATGGGGAAAAGCTACTTGGGAGCACTTGTAGAGGTTTATCAAGCTTGTGACATCTTTAGGTGAGTCAATAGACAAAGAGAAGAAGCCTCCATTCTCATCATCTTTAGCTCTCTCAAGTACTTCTACAATAGTAGCACAAGATCTTCATGAGGATTATTAAGAAGAGATATATATATATATATAGAACTACACTGCGCCAATTAACTTTGTTGTAGAGGATTAACAAAAGCTTAAGATACCTAATTTTGACTTATAATTAAATACAAAAGCAGCATGGCCATGTAGATGTAGCAACCCTACTCCAAACATAAACCAGTAGATTGGCAATCCATTACTGCTCGCAGTTCACTCGAAATTTCGAAATGAGCTCGAGATCGGCTCGCTCGTTTAGTAAACGAGCCGAACACGAGCTGAATTTTTCAGCTCGTTTAATAAACGAGCCGAACACGAGATGGGGTCGGCTCGCTCGTGTTCGACTCGATAACAGCTCGAATACATATATTTTATATTTATATAATTTATTTAATTTATATTTTTATATATCAATAAATAATTACATATAATATATATTTTTATTATTAAATTTTTAGCAAAATAAAAATATAAATACGAGCTTAATTATAAAAAAACTCATTTGTATATAAAGTTTTAATTATTAGATCAAAGTCTAATGAATAAGATTTTATAAATTTATTTTCTTAATATATTTAATATATATTTTTTTTTATTTGTTGTTCGGCTCGTGAGCCAGCTCGTTCGGCTCGTTTACCGAACACGAGCCAAATTTTTCGACTCGATACTTTAATGAGCCAGCTCGTGTTCAGTTCGTTTTTAATAACGAGCCGAACACGACCCGATCCCAGCTCGCTCGTGTTCGGCTCGTTTACACCCCTACCCTACTCCAATTAAACATAAACATGTAACATGGCCTCATAAAAGCGAAAAAGTGTATATGTAAGATGTACGATTTACACATCCATAGGTCTACATTCCTTCACTAGTCTTATCAATCTCCTTTTATATTAAAAATTTAAAAGAATTATTTTAAACCATACAATAGAATAGGGATATCAAAGTTACATCTATATGTAAGCGTACAGTAACATATTCAAAAAGAGAAAAAGGAAAAAAAAAGCCAAGTACCTGAAGATACAGAATAACCATGGAGTCTAAGCAAGTGAAATGCTATTACTGTGGCATCCTTGTCCTTTAACCCCAATTGCTCATCCCATTCCCTGCCATTAATTTTTTACAAATAATAATGCTTCAAACAAAATGTAGTATTTAACTTATAAGAATAACTATTCTATGGGCTGCAGTTACTATACTCATATGAGTATAGAGCCCTCTGTACTCATAAGTTTTTAGCCTTCGGATGAAAAAAACGTGTGATTAGGATGAAAGTGGTTACGGTTAAGTTGATAGTGGGTCCTTTAGGGTTGAGTGGGTGGTTGGTTGAATAGTATAATCTAACGGATGAAAATATTAAAGAGTAGATCTAACGGCAAAAAACTTATGAGTATAAGAGAATCTATACTCATAATAGTATATAAATTTTTATTCTATGATCAAAATTATTATATAAATTTTTATTCTAGAGTTAAGTATATATTTTTTTTATTTTTTAGGGGTTAAGTGCAACAAGTGATATATTGAAAGAGAAAGCTTACAAACACCAATGACTTGATATTTTTACAATCATAGGAGCTCAATTTTATATATATATATATATATATATAGAGTAAGTCTTCCGTACTTTCGAAACTATGGGTGCCTCCGTGCTTGTAAGTTGTTTTCGATGATAGGAAATCCGATTCGACGATCGGCTCCGCGCGTTAGGAATAATCTACCATATTGGAACTATCTAGAAATCAAATTTCATAGTTTTTTGACATCGTTTACTGCGATCACGAGTCTCAAAAATGACTATTTTAATTAGATGTGGCACGTTTTTAAGTTCAACGGTGTAGAAGTATCCAAATTACATGAAAGTTTAATAGAAAATTCTACTAAACATCAATAGCAAGATCAATACTTCCGATTTGAAATTTGAGTCCTTTATCACTATTATATATATATATATATATATATATATATATATATATATATATATAGAGTCCTATGGTGCTTGTAAAAGCACCAAGCACTTGGTGTTTGTGAACTTTTTACGTTAGATCTACACCTTTGATCATTTCACCGTTAGATTATACTATTCAACCAACCACCCACTTAACCCAGGGGCCCACATCATTCTAATCGCACATCTATGAATCCAAGGGCTAAAAATTTACAAGCACCAATGACTTGCTACTTTTAAAAGTATAGAAGCTCAATTCTGTGTATATATATAGAATAGTATAATCTAACGGATGAAAATGATCAAAGTCGTAGATCTAATGGTAAAAAATTCACAAGCACCAAGTGCTTGGTGCTTGTACAAGACCATAGACTATATATATATATATATATATATATATATATATATATATATATATATATATATATATATATATATATATATATATATACTAGTTGAGCGTACGTGCAAGTGCATGTAACAATTATTTTGAAATTAAATAGAAAAATAAAATCTTATCTTAAAAGAAAAGATATTTTGAAATTTGAAAATATATATAGGAAAGAAAAATATTTTGAAATTATAGAAAAATAAAATCTGTTAGAAAAAAATATTTTGAAAATAAATAAACAATAAAATCATTATCTTAAAACTAAATAGAAAAATATCTTTTATAGGATTTTCACACCCATAATCTGTTATAGAAAAATTACTATTGAAATTTCAAATAGAAAAATAAAATATGTTATTTAAAAAAATATTTTTAAATTTGAAAATATATATAGAAAAGAATCTTTTATAGGATAAAATATATTTTTTAGAATTTTCACACCAATAATCTGTCTTATATTTAAAATTTTACGTAGAGTAAAATAAGTACTAATAAAATAGGCGCTAATTTTCCCGCCAAAAAATGGGTCTGCCGACTTACGTGCTTTTTATATATATATATATATATATATATATATATATATATATATATATATATATATATATATATATATATATATAGGGTAAATTGCACGTTGCCTCCGAATTTTTGACGGAGTTTCACTTTACCTCGAAACTCTTAAAACGATCATTTACCCCCTATACTTTAATATTGCATCTTGTTGTCCCTTCCGTCGATTAAAGTTAACGGAGTGAACGGGAGTTAACGGAAGTTAGGTTATGGCGGAAAATCTACCGCCTAAACTGTTTCTTGTTCCAACCAACTCACTTTTATTCCTTAAAAACTCTTTTTTCTCCATTTCTATGCCCTCCAACTCTTCTTCTCATAGTTTTTGCATCCAAAAAACCGCAAAACCTAACCCTTCCGTTAACTCTCGTTCACTCCGTTAACTTTAATCGACTAAGGGCAACAAGATGCAATATTAAAGTATAGGGGTAAATGTCCGTTTTAAGAGTTTGGGGGTAAAGTGAAACTTCACAAAAATTCAGGCAACAGTGCAATTTACCCTATATATATATATATATGAAAAGCACCATTAGTTTATATATTATATGTATGAAAAGCACCATTCTCTAATAATAACTTAATTAACATATTTAAAATTAATAATTATTTTATATTTTATCTAATATTATCTAAACAACACTTAATCAAATCGCACTCTATATATATATATATATGCTGCATGGAGCTAGCTCTCACGCACAGGGAGATCTTATGCAGGATGCTTTGGATTTCGTGCTCAAAGAATCTGGCAATCCCTAGCCGTTGGATCAAAACCAACATTGATAGAGCTTCATACGCATAATATGCTCCATCTCCCCTCGCCATTAATTCTCTTTCCAAATAGTACTCGAGCTCTCCCCTCACTAATTCCATCAACTCCTCTACCTTTGGATCCTCCTGCACCATATATATATATATATATATAGTCTCTGTTAGTTAATGGTATATAATGAACACTTTTTTTTAAAAAAAAAAACATATAGTTCAATTTTTTGATATTGAGACTTATTTAATACTAATATGTAAAATAGAACTAGAAATAAGAAGACATATAAAATCTGTCCTGTATGGCAAAGAAATATTTGATTGGTATACCGACTCAAGTTCGAATCCTGAAACAAGCATAATATTTTTTCATCATATATATTTTCTTATCACATGTAGTGTAATCTCCTCATAATCCCATAATCCCAAACGAGGTCAGGTCAGAATATTTCGAAATTAAGTATGAGAGAGAGAGAGAGAGAGAGAGAGAGAGAGAGAGAGAGAGAGAGAGAGGGAGCAAACCTGTAGTATTGGGTCCTTGTCCTTCAGTGATGGAACATGTGAGAGAGAGCATGAAGGAGGGGGATGTGGGGAGAGGGTGGGTGCACATGAATATTGTGAGTACCATAGTGGATGGTGCTGTACATGGTTTGCACTACCAGTACCACCACCATTAATGGATGAGCTTACCATGATGATCCTGAGCCCACTGTACTGGGAATGCTTAGGAGGAGCTTGAAGATGATGAACCTTACTAGATGTATTAATCCTAGGAGAGAGGATGCTCCCCTGGGGAGGAGATGAGTGGATCAGAAGCCATGGGGAGGAAGAGAGAGAGAGAGACATTATTAATGTTGTAGATGATCAGCTAATTAGTTAATTAATTAACTCACAACTGTAGTATATATAACTGTATCCATGTATGCATAGCTAATTGGTTTTTATAGGCTGAGGATCGAGGGGTTAGTAATAATTAATTAATTAAGAGGCACATTAATTAACAAATTAAAGATTCACAGTTCAATTTTAATTATTTGTGAATTCTAAAATAAATAAAGATGTACAAGGTTTGAAAGAAGACCGAAAGAGATCGCGAATTAATGACAAGACGCCGAGACTTGAATCTTCAATCTTAGTTATGGTCCGGCTACTATACTATTACGAGCACGATCGCCCTCGTACTCATAAGTTGTATTTTATGATAGAGCTTCCGAATCGACGATCGACACCGTTAAACGTTATTTACAACATTTAAAACTTCTAGAAATCAAATTTTATATAATTTTTTGACATCATTTACCTTACGATTAAGAGGTCACAAATTTAACAATTTTTAACGGCCGGTATGGGATGCTTGCTAGTTTAACGGTGTAAAAGAATCGAAATTTGTTGAATTTTTGATAGAAAATTTTATTCACTACATAGATAAAGATCAATAACTCCGATATTGAATTGAAGGATCCAATCATCTTTTTTTAGGACGTCGTTCGATTTTGACCGTTCATTTTATGCCTAATCTTGATGGACTTTATTATGGTTTCGAAAATTTACGAAATTTATTTTCTAGAAATTTCAAATACTCTAGATCATATTTAGCGGAGTGGATCGTCGATTCGGAAGCTCCATCATTGAAAACAACGTATGAGTACGAGAGCTCCAATACTCATAATTGTATAGTAGCCTTGGCCCTTTACTTATTATTAATATGAACTAGGCTAGAATACTATCAATAGCACCAAGCAGTTGATGCTATTAGTTTTTTAGCCCTTGAACTGAAAAATATGTGGTTAAGACGATATGAACTCCCTAAGGTTGAGTAAGTGGTTGGTTGAATATAATATAATCTAACGAACAAAAATAGTCAAAGGGTTAAATCTAATGATGGAAAACTCGATAGCACCAAATCCTTGGTGCTATTGATAGTGTGACACCCCAATAGTCCCACATCGGATGGGAATGGGTTTGTCATTGGGTTTATATAAGACTTGAACACTAGTAATAATAACTGGCAAGCATTTTGGTAGGTGGTTGGGCCAACGAGTTATTATTATTGCGTGGGCTGGTCGTTACATTTGTATCGAGCTCACCACCGAAATGAATATGTGTGAGTCTCTGAGCTAGGGTCTAGATGACAAGGCTAGCGAGACGAGTCTCACATCGCCTGGTGTTCTTGGGCTGTGTGTGTGTGATTGGACTGACGAGGACGTCAGGGCCTTAACGGAGGGAGTCTATGACACCCCAATAGTCCCACATCGGATGGGAATGGATTTGTCATTGAATTTATATAAGACTTGAATACTAGTAATAATAACTGGACTTAAGCATTCTGGATCGTTAGCGTCCTACGTGTAATTGTAATTATATACAGATTTGAATTTTTCTGTTATCATAAAAAGGAAATAGTGTATTTGCAACAATTGCATCTTTACATGACCGAACAAACAAGGTATAGCAATTGCTGCATTTTCAACTACATATTTTTAATTACACTGTATTTATAACTACATTCAACTAATTGGCCCTAGTACTGAGTTATGAATGAGCATCTTATTAGAGCCATTAAAGTCTCTTTGTTTCACCAAAGATAAAGTTTAAGTTGAAATAGACTTTTGCGTAAACTAAACTCTAGTAGGTGAATATTTCTCTTCCGCTACTTATTTGTATAGCTGTGAAACTGAAATTCTCCTAATTTTCAATTATAATATATATTTTCAAAAAATTTGAGTTTCGACCCACAATAATATTACAGTGAACCAAACAACAGAAATAAACATTTACAACCAAAACTACTTCGCCCCTCTCCACTTTCGGTAAAATAAACGCAACCATTGTGCGCAATAAAAAGGACAAACGCATCATCTTCTTGCTCATCCAAAATTGCACCTAAATATTTACGAGTTTATTCATAAATATTTCGAACGCAATAATCTATATGATAAGCATATCATTTCGTGTTATTTTTACGTAGACTAAGGCTCTGTTTGGTATTGAGGTCCATCTGACATGCACTATTATATAAAATGGAGTTAGGGCGAAGGCATGTAGGAATATCTTTCTACGTTCTCCGATGGGACCGCGGAAAATATATCGTAACCGACTTATTACGATATACGGAACGCAGTATTTTGTACAGAAATAAATATGATATTTTTTTTATCTTACTTTCTTACCGCACGTAACGTAATCTCCTATTGCATGCGTTGATTTTAATTAGGGTTTCTTTTATTAATTTTATTATTATCTTGTTCACGTCATGCTATCAATTAAGGATTCAAGTTCTATGTTTTGAAACGACCAAACAACTTAATAAGTGGTAGGAAATAAAACACATATTCAAACAACTAATTAATTAATAAGTGGTAGAAAATAAAACACATCAAATATCTAAATCATCGTACAAAATCAAAGTCAATGAACAACCTCACTAAACTACATCAATAATCAACATGTGACGTACGTACGTCATAATTAATTTCACGACCCACTAACGTTAAATTATGGCATTTTTTCATAAAAAATTTACTTATTTTGGACTTTTGCAAACTTGTGTCACATTTTTCGTTTTTACAGATCAATTATATTATACTAAAGTAGAGCTTTTAGGTAGACACTTCTATAAACGACCGTGGCTTTCTATATAGCACTTGCATTGTGAAATTTTGAAATATAATTTTTTTATGTAATTTAGGAAAATAAAATTAGATTTTTTAAATTAGACCTTTTTGGGAAATCATAATTAGGAAATCTATTCTATTTTATATGCTTTAGTTAGTAAATAGACTTTTTTAGGAAATAATAATTAGGATATATTAACTTTTATTATGTCAATTAAAATAAATTAAATAAAATCAAATAATTATAAAATAATATCAATTCAATATGATTTTATTTAAATATAAATCAAATTAAATAAAATTAAATATAAAAGATTCAAATTAATTATTTAATTTATAAAATTAATTAAAATTAATTCAACTTAATTCAAATAAAATCAAATTAAATAAAATTAATGCAAATTAATTCAAATTAAGTCAAGCTCAAATATAAATTTTATATACTTTAGGGAAATAAAATTAGATTTTTTAAATTAGACTTTCTTAGGAAATAATAATTAGGAAATAATATCTATTCTATATGCTTTATGCAGTGAATAGAGTTTTTTAGGAAATAATAATTAGGGTATATTAACTTTTATTATGTCAATTAAAATAAATTAAATCAAATCAAATAATTAGGAAATAATATCTATTTATATGATTTATTTAAATATAAATCAAATTAAATAAAATTAAATATAGTTTGAATATTAAATCAAATTAAATCAAATTAGGAAATAATAATTAGGGTATCAATACTAATACCTTTTAATATTCTATATTATTATTAATTAGGAAATAAAATCTATATTATAATTAAAAGTTAAATAAAATTAAAATATTATTATTTACTTTTATTATATCAATAAAAATTAATTAAATAAAATAAAATCAAATTAATAAAAATTAGGAAATAATATGCTTTCTGTAATATGCATTAACTTGAATTAATGCAAATTAATTCAAATTAACTCAAATTAGATTTTTTTTGGAAAAAATAATTAGGAAATAAAATGCTTTCTATAGTAAATATATTTTTTTAGAAAGTAATAATTACGGTATCAAATCTATATTATAATTAATTAGGATTAATAAAATTAAAATATTATTATTAACTTTTATTATATCAATTATAATTAATTAAATATATTTAAATCAAAAGCTAACAAATTTAATGCAAATTAATTTAAATTAATTTAAATTAGATTTTTTTAGAAAATAAAATGCTTTCTATATGCTTTCTATAGTAATCGTCAGGATGTAGTGAATAACCTAGAGTTAGTTCTTTTCGATGATAATGTAAGATACGATTTTTAATTTCAAATTTAACATATGCTTATAGACAAGTAGGGAATGAATGCCCGGTCATAATTATAATGCAATGGTACAAGATAAAAGACTTTGCTATCTCATTTATTCAAATTTTAATTATTATTTATATTATTACTAATTATACTAATTGTTGTATATCTACAAAAATATGGCAAACTATATTTATGCAATCGGGATGATGATCAACCTTATCAAAATATTGAGTTAAAAAATAAGTAAGTTAATCAATAACCTTATTATTATTTTTTATATATATTGATCACTTACATTAAAAAATATTATTTTGGAGGGTATTTTTAATGGTCTCGATTTTGTTTTGTTTTGTTTTTTTTTTTTTTCAATTTACAGGTTATCGGGATTGTTTCTTTTCTTTTTCTTTGGGTATTATGTTTTTTGAATTTTTTTTTCTTTATTTGTAGTTTGATGATTTGATTTTGGTTTTTTTGAATTTTTTTTTTCTTGATGTCATCTCTTACTAGAACAAAAACTTAAATTTAATAGTATATTTTTTTATTTGTAAAAAAAATAATATTAATTAGAATATTTTTCTATTATTATTACATAATAACTTTTATTATTTTATATTATTATATTAACTAGCCGTGCATCGCACGGTGAAAAGCTAGTTCGATCAACTTTTTCAAAGAACCGACCAATATATCATTATATATTTTTCTCTTCCCTTTTTTTCGTTTTTTTTTTGTTTCTCTTCCCAGAGAGCGGCAGAGACAGAGGCGGAGACGGCGGCCTCTCCTTCACCGCGGCGCCCGCCCTCCTCATCGCATTCTCCGACAAGCCCACCTTTTCCTTCCACCGCCTCTCCTTCTCCCACGACGACACCCCCCTGTACTGGCTGCCGCCGCCTCTCCTTTTCCCACGACGACACTCCCACGACTCCGCCGCGCTTCTCGACCCCGGTACCAGCCTCTCGCCTCTCGCCTCCGCCCTCTCCTTCGCGCTCTACCCTTCGTCGCCCCACCGAATCCCTCGCCCTCCGCCTCCGTCCTCTCCGACGCAGATGATGACATCCTCAGCGTCGGCGTCATCGTCGGTAAGCTCCTGCATGCGGTCCCGCCACTTCGATTTTAGGAGATTATGTGAACTCTTTTATTTGATTAAATCAAGAATTGCACTAAATTTAATAGCTATGTTAATCTTATTTACTAAAAAATTAAAAAATTACGGATAGATTTAGTAAAATTTCTAAATTATTTTAATGTAATAATATAAATAAAATAATTAGAAGTTAAACATCTAAAAATAAAAAACATAAAGTTCATACTTTTACATTATTTATTTAATTAATATTTTTTTAATAAAAAATTTTTAATTAGAAAATTTTTTGTTTATTATTTATTACTAAAATTTTTATTTAAATATATTTTGAGCCTCCGATCAAAATTGAATCTTGGATTCGTCCTTAGCAGTCAGGTTTGGATTCGGATTTCTAAAAATTCGCATCTTAGATTCGTCCTTGGCAGTCAGGTTCAGATTCGGATTTCTAAAAATTCGCGACGTTGACATTCTTAGGGGCACGTGCTCTCTCCAGTCTCCACTCAGGACATGAGAAAGGAAAATCGTGTGCACTCGTTTTACTTTTATATACCAAATGAGAGATGTTAATAAATGGATCCGAGTTGGCGAAGCTTTTGTTTCGATCCACTCTGAATGAGACGGTAAATAAAACTACAGGAATGGAAAATTAAAAATGAAGTATCAATTTTGAATCCTTTGCGATCTATCACGAAAATAGAGTTTAAAGCGAAAGAGTCGTCCTCGCATCTTGAATAAAGCGGTAAAGCGGTTATTTCACACACCCCAGCTTAAAAAAGGGGGAAGGGGCCGAAAAATTGGCTCTTATCCTGAGTCTAAGCGAAAATTAAAAGTCGCATTCCACGTTAAATGGAAAAGAAATTTTCGGTGAAAATATAAGGATTATGGACTCTAATTATAATAATTGAATTTAAGCATTTTATGCTTATAGTTTGTACCTACACAGAGTTATTAGTATTAGTGAGCGCAAATTTTATCTATTAACTTAGTAAAATATTAGTATTTCACAGAGTTATCGATAAATTAGCTTTTATAGAGTATATGATACTTTCAATATTTTGACCATTAAGTATGATAATCTAATTTAATTAACTAAATAGTGATGTACCACTGATGCGATAGCTAATAGTATCGACATATTATTATCCAATCAATGAAATTAGACTGTAAAACTTGATTATAATAAATTAAAATTTTAAATAAACAGTTATATCGAACTAAAGTTTGAAAATCATATAGTTTGAGAATGGAAAGTGTAATTTAATTTAGCCTTTCATGGTTATCCACATAATCCATATTTTTGTAACAAAAGAATATATTTGCATACGCAAGGATTTTTGGAGGAACAAATTTGATAACTTAATTTTTGTAGCTATTTTCTTGCTATTTAATATCTTTGCACCAAGTGGTATGCACTATGCTATTATCTCAAAACAAAAATATGGGCCACACAAACCACCATATGAAAGAAACAGACCAGCCACAAAATATGTTGGGCTTAACCTTATCAAGGCTTATGGACCCAACATTCTCCACACTTATATACAAATTCCTACAACTCTCATATTTGATCCCATTCTCTTTACCTCATTAGCATCACCTACTTGTGAGCAAAAATTGTCACACATGCATAATGTAGGTATAAATATACAGAACTTATCTAAACTATGGACGATTCACAAAATTTTGAATCGGCAACTCAATCTTTTACAATTTTGATTTTACTATCTAATCTTTCAAGCCGGTCAATGGTACTTTGAATTCAAAATTTTAAACTGATCACTTATTTTAATAAACTTATAGTTGTGAGAATTATATGAAGTATACTAAGTTAACCTGTAAAGATAAGTTATGTATTCAAATTTTAAAGTCAAAATATCATTGATTGATTCAAATCAAACAAATCGGAAGGTTTGATAGTTAAATCAAAATTTTGAAAGATTAAGTAGCCAAATTAAGGGAGATCAGATGAGTTCTATATATTTTCACGTATACTCGTCAAATTGTATGTGCTTGTTATCCTATATCTTCATCGGAAACGGACCAAACCCATTGGATCAACCCGACCTAATCCGATTTGGGTCGATTTCGGATCATCCATTTCAAAGGCGGGTTTAGTTAATTTTGGGTTGAAAGTTATGAATCCGAAAAAAAAATCACGGGTCGGTTTCGATCGAGTTGGACTTTCAGTCCCTTTCTGGACGAAATTGATCCGGCTCGCAAGTTAGGTCAAGTCGAAGGGTAGGGTTGTGTCGGCTTAACGGGTTGGATCGGGTTACAATGGATTGATGGATTTGGTTTGACGGTTGATGGGTCACATCGGATGAGATTTACATTAGTTAAATGGATATTCTGGGATGGCCCATCAACCCGCATTTCGAATGATCCAATAGGTCTCACCTACTAAACCCTCATCTGAAACGGGTCGGGTCGACTTCAAATTTGACCTGTAGAGGTGCTAATATCTAATTTCAACCCGCACCGAAACCGACCTGATTCATTGCGCATAGCACTAATGATCAAAATACAATCCCCATGCCCAAAACTTAGTTTTATAGGATGGATCATCTCCCAAAGCCAAATCTCCTTTAACCAAACTCTAAACCATGGATTAATCAATCACCTTAATTTTCACCGAAACGACAAATACGCGTCGATCGCATAACTCTGAGCTTTTTCATTGGGGCCTAATGATTGTTTCTTGTTCCTAATTCTTCAATTAATGGGCCCCATTTGGATTAGTTAGAGATCATGTTTAATTATTGTCGATTTCGTTGGATTCAAAGTGATTGGCTTTGTATAAACTATATAATCCCCCTTTTTATCACAAGATCTAAATACATTCATGAGATTCATATATATTCTTGGAACTTAACTTTCATTTTTTTTAAAAGAAAATTGAATATATATGAAGCATCGATCATTCTCTATTAGCTGGAGTTTTTTCAAGCGAAACTGGATAAAAAACTTTCGTCTGTTTATCGTAACAAAAGCATAAATGTTGTTAAAAAGGGGATAAAATTGTTTTGATATTTAAAAGCAATAATTTACATATATCATCATGTACCTCCCTAAGTTTATTATTCAACTATTCCTTAAGTATCAAGTTGCTTAATTGCATAGCATTTGAATTTATTATTGCTTGATGATATGATTAGAGAGGAGGCATTGATATTCTCTATCTTTATTCTTTTGGAACTTAATAAAGTAATAGTATATATTTAATATTGAATTCAATAAAGTATATATATTTGATATTGTGAATTAAATAAAGTATAGACCCTCTATTAATAAACATATATATAGGAGCAATGTTAACTACTTTGCTTTGATGAGTCATGTTTTCTGGTTTAAAAAGACCAGCATCCTATTCTGTGACAGAAGATTAAGTTGAACTGAATCATATTCCAAATAATGAGAGGCCACATCATGTCGAATCATGCATGTTCGAAGAAGTGTGACACTGATCGGATCGAATCATAACCGAAACTCCCGAACGCTGTATTTATATGCTTTAAGTGAATTGATTACATATTTATAATAACTTGAAATTTTTAGATTGATTGTTAGCGCCAACGATCGGACAACTCCATATAAGTGGATCAACATACACCACTGCAAAATTTATATTTTCATGTGCACACGACACTTTAGTCTTTGAACTTTATTTTACTGTAATTTTTTTTTACCATTAAGTATGATAATATAATTTAATTAACTAAATAGAGATGTGCCACTGATGCGATAGCAAATAGTATTCAACATTATTGCTACATCATCGACATATTATTATCCAATCAATGAAATTAGACTGTAAAACTTGATTATAATAAATTAAAATTTTAAATAAACAGTTATATCGAACTTATAAAGTTTGAAAATCATATAGTTTGAGAATGGAAAGTGTAATTTAATTTAGCCTTTCTTTTTTTAATCTCATCATGTTAATAAATTATTGTATAATTTGTAAAAAAAAAGTACAACATTACTCACTCTAATTGTTGCTTGATATTATATATATTTGTTATGAAACTCAAAAATCAATTAATGAAGAGTACTAAACTCATGGTTGATGGGATATGATGTCACATAAAAACAACAGGAAAAAACCCACCATATGAAAGAAACAGACCAGCCACAACAAGAGAAAAATATTCATGCTTTTGTACACTTATTATTACATTTATTTTTACTCATACATTCTGTGCACCACACTTTGCCAATCATTTATTTTTTAGGGGCAATTGCTTATATACCCCTGAAAAGTTTCCGATTTTCCGATTTATCCCTCTTAGAAGGCTAATATTGAAAATACCCCTCCTACGTTCCAACCTATTTCTAATATACCCTTAGAGTTAAAATCTGTTAAGTAACTCTGTTATCTCTGTAAAATTACTATTTTACCCTTTTCAAATATACCCTTCTATTATTACCGTCTTTCTTATTTGCCCTTAAAGTCAGGGGCACAAAAAGTATTTCGACTTTTGGTCTTTTCCAATATACCCCTCTACCGTCACCAACATTTCTTATTTGCCCTTAAGTTAAGGGCAAAATTGGTATTTTAATTTTTTTTAACTGTGGTAGATATTTAACTCACGTTTAACCCAGATTAACATAACAGGAGATAACTGCGGGGGTATTTTGCAATAACGGTGGAACGTATGAGGGGCATTTTAGAAAGAAAAAAAAAGTAGGGGTAGATCGGATATTTTCAGACGCATGAGGGGTATATAGGTAATTATCCCTATTTTTTATTATATTTCATGCTTTCGGCTACTATTAAACTCGAACTACCGTGTCGTTCGGGGTTAAGGAAAAACTAGTTATTCCAGAGATAGGGTTAAGTTCAGGATTAAGGTTGGATTAGAGTATTTTTGTGTTTGGTTGCAGGTTGGTGTTAGTCCAGAATAATAAAAAATAGTGTTTGGTTGGAGTAGATGGAATAAGAAGGATAGTGGGTTACTATGAATAGAAAATAGTGTTTGGTTGGGGTTTGATAGGATTAGGTGGGGTTAGCTAACCCGAAATAGCCCATTTAAGATGGGGTTAGCTAACCCCACCCATTTCTGGTGGTGTTTGGAAATAATATGGGGGTTAAGGGGTTATTTTTTAATAAGATTAAACAACAGATCCAAAGATAATAAAAATTAGTTATACCGGAGATAGGTATAAGTATAAATTTTTATAAGAACACGAGTTTTTTTTTGTTTGGATGAAATTTTGAGAATAAATTGGAATTTAGAAAAATTGTGTTTGAATGATTGGATTAGAATAAGAGGAATAAGAATTATAATTTGAAATTAAAATTATATTATCTAATTAATTAACATCAAATGTTATATTTATAATTTAATTTTTAAATATTATATTTATAATTTTAAATTAAAGTTTTTAATTTTTTAATTTTTAAATTTGAAATTTAAATTTAAAAACTTATAATTTTAAAAATTTAAATTTTAAAATTATAAAATTTAAATTTAAGACCAAATTTAAAATTAAAAAATATCAAATATCAAATTTAAAATTTAATGTTAAAATTTAGAATTTTAAATTATAAATTTTAATTCTAAAATCCTAAATTAAATATTTTTAAAATTTAAATTCTAATTTAAAACTACTCTCTCTCTCTCTGAACAAGTAGTTCTCACCCTTGTTCCAACCCAGGGTGGGAACAACTTGTTCCGAATACCGAGTTGTACCGTGTTTCCACCCAAATCGGGTTGTACCAGTACAACCCGGTACACAAGGGTGGGAACAACTTGTTCCCACCCACCCCAATTTATGTTTGGGTACAAGATAAGGTATAAACCCCTTATACCCCATCTTGTATTGCCAAACAGGGTGTATATTAGTGTAGATTGTAATAACGGAAGTGAGATTGATGAATAGTTGTGTTTATTTATAAAGTAGTTATTCTTATGAAAGGATTCCTCTCTTCATTTAATGTAAAGATATGTTTCTTTCCGAAGAGATATGTTTCTTCACGAAGAGATATGAACCTTTTGTGAAAGAGTATGTCTTTTCGTTATTCGTGAAAAACGAGTCTTTTTGTGAAAAGATATAACTTTAAAAGTTGTGTCCTTTCATCGTAACCATTCACCTCCTATAAATAGGAGATGTTTGAAGGCTTCAAGGGCAATATAATCAATACTTTCTCCTTTCTAATTTTCATATTGATATTGATATTGATGTTTAAGAGAGAAGTTCTTAAAAGAAAGTCTTCAAAAGTGTTGTTTGCAGTCTTTCGGCGGTCTTATTGTATCCTGAAGGTGATTTGCTGGTAGTAACCCGACAGCATACATTCGAGTGAGAGCAAATAAGACCTTAAAGAAAGTGAACTTACACACCTCACGACCATAATTTTCTTGATCTCCATTCATATTTCTCCAACGTGTAGGCGTCACAGGACACGACACAATTCGAACACCGCGACTCAGTAATTTTCAAATAATTATGACACAAATACGGTATAGATGCATCGGTAATAAAATATAATATTATTAATATAATAATATATTTTTATTATATATATTATATATAAAATATTAATTTTGATACAATATTATTATATTTTTCATATGAATACAAGTTAGTTAATTTTTTATTGATAGTTCATATAGTTTATAAAAAAAAATTCTCTATCATACATAATTTATTTATATTGTTAAAAAAAATTATACGCATTTATCAAAAAAATTAAAATATTTATCATCTTACATTATATGAACAGAAAAAATAAAATAAAAAAATATGTATATATTTTTTAGTTGTATACATTATGGATCGGTATTAAATGCTCGTCTAAGAAATGTACACATCGATCGGACATGTGTCCGATACGAATATGCGAGGCTTATAAAAATATTCGTGATACATAAATCAAATTCGGATTCATTTTATTTTCGAACTAAGAGAATCGATTGCGAAAAAAAAAGTATATTAATATACTGAGAGTATGGCGTAATATACATGCACATTAATTACATGTAATTACGGTTAATATACATTTTAATTATACTCCATAATTAATTAATGGATTATATTAATAACAAGTTCTTAGCTATATCTTCATTCGTGCATGTAAAATTTTCCCATCAAACCATATAAATAATTAATGATGAGATAATAATATTATATCAACAATTGCTGGTCATCAAAATAGCATAAATAAAAAATTAGTACATTAACGCGAATTATTAATAGAAAAATTTTAATTGTGACTCGTTCTAGTAAAGCTCAATTCGTGACTTTTATTTCTAATACCTCGAACTATTAAAAATACGTAAGAAATTTTCTTAAAGCGTACAGACACAGTGTCAATCAATCACGATTATAACTCGACTCAACCCGACCTGCCGTCTTTTTAAATATAATTCGGCTCAATCCGACCTCTGTGCTATTGTTTAAAGCTGCTGATAATTAATATAGACTAAATTACGAAAAACCTTCCTGTCAAAACCCGTTTTTTCAGTTTTTCTTCCTGTCTTTTAAAAACCTACACTTTGCCCCTTGTAAAATAGAAAATGTGCACTTCACCCCCTACCGTTAGGGTTTCGTTATTAAATTTTTTTTTTATGCAAAAAATATCCCTCCGCCCTTTTTTTCATGTTGCTTCAACGGCTTCTGGGACGGCGCCATCGCTGGCCTCGCTCTCCTCCACGAGCTCAACCTCTTCTTCAACCGCCCCCTCAACGTCGTCTTCCTCAACTCCAACCGCCTCTGTCGCCGCCGCCCCATCCCCGCCAACCTCGGCGACTCCGGAGCTCCATCGTCGTCCTCGCCCACAACAAACTCGGCGGCTGCATCCCGCCCTCCATCGACCGCATGGCAGATCGTCCTCCTTGACGACGACCTCGCCGCCTGCGTCCCACCTGAGGTCGAGGTCAGCCTCCTCCACCGTGGATAAGGAGGATGAGGGAGAAGACTAAAATGGCAAAGGACAAAATAATCATTTTGTCACACCGTACCCTCTGTGCACATTTTTTATTTTACAAGAAAATAAAATGTAGGTTTTTAAAAGACAGAAAAAAAAGTAAAAAATCGAATTTTAACATGGAGATTTTTCGTAATTTAGCTATTAATATATTCTCTGCTGGGGTATACAATTTGAATTCGAATTCTGCTTCGAGTGAAAACAAAATTAACACGATTGAAAAAAAAAAGAAAAAGAAAAAAAAAAAGATTAGGCATATGTGTATATGTGTGATTATAATTATGTCCTTTGATGACACCACATGAGACAGGTCACCCACCACCCATCCCATTAAGGCATTAAATTTATAAAAAGGTTGTACCTATAATAGATTTGGTTGCATCATCATTCCATTCACCCATATCTAAGGCAATTGTCTAAAAATTTAATAATTAATATTTTAAATTTTAAATTTAAATGTTAATTATTTTATATTTTTGTGTCCTTCATTTCTTTTTTTTTTCTTTTTTTTTAAATGATCTCGATTAGAAATATAAAGTATTTCAGTTTCGAACTTACGATTTCTCAGATGCCAATATAAAATACTTAGCAGAATCTCTTAATTGTTAAAATGCATGCGCCCGTATTCGAAGTTACGTGTGTGTTCGTATGTATGTGTGCACGTGAGAGAGAGAGAGAGAGAGTAGTGTTTGTTTTAAGAGAAAGTCAGCGACCTCGAATGCTAATCATTAAGTTTTCTGCCACCGCGCTAGGAATTATGATCAGCGTGCGAGTAAAATAGTGTCCAGATGCAGAATTTGAGTCCTAATAAATGGCTAGAACTAGAATTCAAACAATTTTGCTGATGCATAGGAATCATATGAGAAGAAGAGAGGAAAGCACCACATGAGGCAGGAGAATCATGTGAAATTTTCACTCCATTCCTACTCATATTGTCACTATTGTGTATAATATATATAATAAATAAAATATGAGCTAATGTGTGGTACTAGTTGTTTCCCCATTCTTTTCTTCTGCATGACTTGGTATGTACATGTTCTTCTCCCTTTTCCAGTTTATTCTCAAAAATATATTAAAAAAAACAGTGTCACTTTTTTTTGGGGTAAATTGCACTGTTCCTTTCTGAACTTTTGGCGGACTTTCACTTTACCCCCGAACTCTTAAAACGGTCATTTACCCTCCTAACTTTAATATTGCATCTTGTTACCCCTTCCGTCAGTTAAAGTTAACAAATCTGAACGGGAGTTGACGGAAGGGTTAGGTTTTGACGGTTTTTTGGATGCAAAAACTATGAGAAGAAGAGTTGGAGGGCATAGAAATGGAGAAAAAAGAGTTTTTAAGGAATAAAAGTGAGTTGGTTGGAACAAGGGACAGTTTAGGCGGTAGATTTCCCGCCAAAACCTAACCCTTCCGTTAACTCCCGTTCAGCTTCGTTAACTTTAACTGACGGAAGGGGCAACAAGATGCAATATTAAAGTACAATGAGGTAAATGATCGTTTTAAGAGTTTGGAGGGTAAAGTGAAACTCCACCAAAAGTTCAGGGGGCAACCGTGTAATTTACCCCCTTTTTTTGTGTGGATATGTTTGCCTAATTTCAGAAGAGGGGCAACAGGCCATAAAATACATATGGAAAGGAGACAAAATAAGGTGTAGATTTACTGTACTATCGAAAGTATAGAAGATTTGATCGATGCTTCTGACTTTTTGATTCTTAGATTAAGAATTATACGATTGGAATGATTACGGTCTCCTCTAGGGTTGAGTAGTATTTTTAGAGTTGAGTGGTCCCCACAGGGTAACAGTATTAATCTAAATGTTAGAAATAATCAAAGACATTGATCTAAAAAGGTAAAAAAATTGCAAGTATCAGATTCTCTGTACTTTCGATAGTACAGTAGCTCTGCTCTAAAATAAGCGCAATCTCTTAAATCAAGAATTATATGATTGGAATAATCAAGAATTAGAGTACAACGGTTGTTTCACAATTCTGTTAGTAAAAAAATTTGGCTAAAATACAGAAAATTTTTCTATAAAATGTCCGTCATTTTTACTTTCTTTTCAGGCTTAAAAAATCTACATTTTATCTCCTTAAAATTTTAAAAATAATTTAAAAAAACTACAACATTAGTGGATCACATTCTATAAATAAAAATTAACATATTTTAATATATTTTTGTTATTTTTAAAGATATTTTTGATATAAATTATAAGAAACGAACGGATTAAATAGTTATGGAGCCCGACAAAGACAGATTAAATGCATGAACTTGAAATTGTAATTAGTAAAATATAAATTTTTTAAAATTAGGAAAGAAAAGTTTAAAAAAAAATCTATATTTTAGCCTGAGAATTTATTAAATTTAATAATTAGTCATAAGCTAATACTTTAAATTTGAATTTTTATTTAATAAAATATAAAAAGTTACCGGGTTATTAATTAGGGTCAATTGCATACGTCCCCGTAAACATAGTGAATTACGGATATATTTCGATATAAAGTTCAACTTTTATAAGTTATGTTTGCAAAAGTTTTAGTATTTTCAGATATGTCCATATCGTTAGAATCCGTTAGAAAAATTTAGTTAACCGGAGATTAAATACTTTACCGGGGTTAATTTTAAACATTTTTAGCCCTTTTATATTATATCTTTGTTATAATTTTTGGAAGGATATATTTGTAATAACAAAATTCGAAATATAAATCGTTTTTTAACGGTCCCCGTTTGGTTGGGGAATAAAGCGAGGATAACTTTTGTTATCCCCGCTATTCCGCCAAACGCAATTAAATTTGGCCGGAATATTTTATCTCGATCAAAGCTTGCTATTCCCGGTTATTCCGGAATAGCTAGGAATTTGCTATTTCACCATTTTGGTGGAATAGCGCTATTCCAACATTTTGGTGGAATAGTACTATTCCAATGCTTAATTTCAAACTTAATTAAAATTTTAAATTGAATTAAAATTAAATTATATAAATATAATATGTTACATATTATAATATATTATTTTTATTATAAAATTATTAATTATATTATATTAATACATATTATTTATATTTAAATATTATAATAAATTCTTTTTATTAGATTTAAGTTTAAATAGAATTTTTTAAAAAATTATAAACTTATTATTAAAATTTATTTTTATTAATTTTTCCCACCCCTATTCTTATTTTAAAAATTTTAAAAATAAAAATTTCAATTTTTAAAATATTTAATTTATAATTTCAAAATTAAAGTTTATAATTATAAATTAAAATTTTAAATTTTAATATTTTCAAATTTTCAAATTTAAAACTTTGATATTTTATATTTTTTTAATTTAAATTTGATTTTAAATTTAAAGTTTGAAATTTAAAATTTAAATATTTCAATTTAAAATTTCAATTTTTGAAATTTCGAAGTTAAAATTTTTAAAATCAATTTTAAATATATTTAAGAGAATAATATCATTATCTTTTATTTATAAAATCCACTACTTTTCTTATTCTATCTTACCTAACCAAACGTTATTTTTTTTAATTCCAGGAATAACTCAATTTTCATCCAAACGCAAAATTTATCTAATCCCCGCTTATCCCTCAATTTATACCTATTCTTGGAATAGCTACTTTTTGGTTATCTCCAAACCAAACGATACCTAATAGTAACAAACTAGAGGGATATATATGAAAATATTAGTGCTTTGTTTGGTAAGGGATAGGGATAGGAATAGGCCCTTATCCCCCTTTATACCCAAACGCTAATTTTTTACTCGAGAATAGTAGTTCTCGATTATCCCCACCAACATATTCATTTTCTATATAAAACTATCTAATATTTTTCTTATCCTTGGGAACAACTCAATTTTCATTCAAACGCTATTTTTCTTATCCCTATACTTGTACCTATCCCTGTACATTAGGATTTTTATAAGAATAATAATTTAGAAAAATTGAACTTTATAGAACTATATTTGTAATTTATTATGTTTACAGGGACCTGTGTGCAATTAGCCCCAATTAATTTACACCTGGCGTTTTGCTCATGTTAGGGACATATTTGTCACGGAGAGTATGACGCTATGCATGACGTCATCCATGACCACAATTATATAATGCGATTGCGAAGCGAGTGACGTCACATCAATCACGGGGAAATTTTCAAAAATGCCCTCCCAACTTTTTAGAATTTCAACACATGAACATCTCAACTTTTAATCTTAATAATAATGATTACATTTAAAAAAAAAAAAATTTACATAATAATTTATGTGGTTGAACATTTGTTTTTAATAAATGTCTTCTTCACCACAATTAAAATTTGCTTTAAAAAGCGTAAAAAATTGAAGATGAATAATTCATCTTATTCTTCAATTATAATACTTTGTGTTTTTTATCTGCAAAAAATATATATAAAAAAAAAGAGGTTACAAACATGTTCTGAACTTCAATAGTTTTGGCGTATGCAATCGGAACTTCTAATTAAATATTTATTCTCAACAAACTTTCGGGCCAGTGATTTTACGAAGCTGCATGCGAAACACGTTAAAACCTAACTTTTCTATTTTGATTCTTCTTTAAGGAAGAAAACAGAGAGAAAAATTTGAGAATTGATTCAGCTTACTTGTTGATAAAGTTTAGAAAGTCTAGATATTAAAAAGTGAAAAATTTAGAAAATAATCTGACTAAGATGTGTTTAATAATTATACATTTATCCCTAAAGGGAGGGAGAAGATTTTTTTTTTTTTTTTTTTTTGAGAAAGAAGATGTAGCTTTCTTAGGAAGCAAATTTGAAGTGGTAATTAAAATAAGCAAGCATAGGTGGTGTCTAAAGTCTCATTCAAGCTAAGCATTTGGTTTTAGGTAAACATCCCAATACATTCCATCTCTAATAAAAGAGTCAACCCATGTGCCCCAAATATGTTGCTTGCTTTAAGGAACTTCATAAAATAGAACTTCTTGTGTTTTTATTTTTTATTTTTTGACAAATAGCCTTATCAAATTTATAATTATAATTTTGGTCATATCTTCACCACTCAGGTTGGAAAGGGACGTTAAGTTGAACATGATGAATTATTTATCGTGTTCAAATACGGTGGATGGTTCACCGTGTTCTATACTTATATTTTTCTTATATTCTTTTATTTTCAATACTTATATTTTTTCAAGATATATATTTTTTCTAGACACGGTGAATCATCCACCATATTTAGATACGGTGAATGAAGGATTATCGCATTCAACTTATTCCAGCACCTCCATCCTTACTCGCGTGGCGCTTTTGTGGGCTACGTGTGGGGATAGAATCAAAATTATGATTATAAATTTGGTAGAATTATTTGTGAAAGTAATAAATTTGGTCGAATTATGCTCCTTAAATTCACCCATCTCATCATATTATATATATATATATATATATATATATATATATATATATATATATATATATATATATATATATATATATATATATATATATATATATTATACCTAGTTGTGGAGTCATAGATGGTATGATATAATTGTGACATAGAAGACCTTTTCCTAAAATAGTTATGAGACTTTGGGAAGAGAGGAGGGAAAAAAGATAGATAAGAATAAGAATACTTGACATTGGCATAAAAAACTACCATACAAAAAGTTAAAATTAATTCATAAATATCATAAAATGGGTTAAGATAAACTTTTGGTTTTGAAACTACGAGGCGCATGATATTTTAGTACTTAAATCTTAATATATTATAATTTTTGGCTCAAATTTTATGACAGATTGCAAGCAAGTTCCGCGGTCTAATTTTATTGGTTATATATTGACGTGTCGCTCACGAGGAAGTACAGTGACATTTTAATTATTGTTGTCTCATTAATAATAATGCTGCTATTTTACGTTTATATTAACGACACATCAAGGTTTAATTAATAATTTGAAGAATAAAAGTGTACTTTAGTCTACACGAGTAAAAATAAAAATATATAAAATTTACATGAACTATAGACTAGTGATTTGACTATCCAATCTCTCGAAATTTTGGTTTTAATGCTCAATCTTTTAATTTATTTGATTTGAATGATATATATATATATATATATATATATATATTTAAACTAATTTGGATAATTAAGTATGATGAGCAAAGAACATGTTGGAAAAAACTTTAATTTTCATTGCATTTTTATATATTAGAATAAAAGATAAATTTATTATATTTTGAAGTTTTATAAAAATGCATATAATATGCACAACCAAAAAGATTGTTTCATTATATATTTACTTTAATTAAAGAAAAAATTTATTGAACTATTTTAAAAGTTCTAAAATATCTAAGTATCAAAATTAAAATTTTAGAAACATATTAACGAAAGAGCTAAAGTTATTTTTTTTTTTACATTTATTTTCTAAAAATTAAACGTAAAAACGTATGAAACTTATCTGGACTATGATTTAGATTTAGTTACCTAACGTTTATTTAATTTTTTAATTTATTTGATTTGAGTGAGATAATTACTTACTTTGGGACCGTTTGGTTACATATATTTGTAGCGCCGCAGTATTTAGTGTTTGATTTGATATATTTAACTCCAACTATTAGTAGGAGGTCCAACTGCAGTAGTTGGAACTAAGTTCAAATTGATCGCAATTTCAACTACAGCAGTTGGAGAGAGTAACTTTAAACAAAAAAATAACCCTACCTCTTTAAATCTTTTTTAAATATTTTTTTCACATTGGGTAATCTCACCATCATATATATAAAATAATAAAATTTTAAAAATTATTTTCAACTGCATGTAACCAAATAAATTATTTATAATTTCAGCGCTTTCTACTATATCTAATCAAACATGATACATGTAATTGTAACTTCTCCAACTATATATACTACATTTATAATTACATCCAATCAAGTCGCCCCTAATAAATTTACAGTTATAAAAATTATATAAAGAATTAATAGTAGCTAAATATGTAATAAACAACGCACTTTAATTAATATAAATTAACAGAAAATTCAGATAAAGTTTGTAAATTTTTTTATCAAAAATAAATATACTTTTTTTTTACTAATAAATGTGCAAAATAAAAAAGTAAAAAAAACATAATAATGAAATAATAAACACGCATGCGATTGAGATAGCAATAGCCACCTCTCTTCCACGCATCCATCCCCTAATCCCCCTCCCTCTCTCTATCTACTCCCAATCCGCTCCGATACCGACACACACACACTCTCTCTCTTTTCCCGACCCGCTCTGATAGCGACGCCTCGTGTTTTATCTCGCATATCGAGGAAGATTCTCACATCTGCCACGTCATCATCCCGACTCACTCCTAGTCCCACGCCACCCCAAAAATCACGCTAGCTAATAAAAACTTTTGTTTAATTTATTATTATAATAATTATTATTAACTCTAATTTTTAGAATTGTTGCTATTAAGTTCCATGAGTTAATGTGGATGTGGAAGAGAGTGATGTAGGAATTAGTATTGTGATTGATTATAGGATATTAGTTTTTCATTAGCGGGGTGTTAATAACTAGTCGATTAATTTTTGAGAACTAAAGTGTCACCCATCTCATAGCTTGGGTACAAAATGTGCAATTTTAGTTATTTTAATATTACTAATTATTGTTTATATGGTTTGAATCTTTAAATATGCTTAGTGATTTTAAAAAAAGAATTGTAGTGCCAACTAAGAGTGTCAACAGTCGGAGCACGAGTGAGCTAAGGCCTGCTCGTGTTCGATTCGTTACATAAATGAGCCGAACACGAGCTGACTTATTAAAGTATGGAGTTGAAAAATTCAAGCACGCTAAATACAAGTTGGCTTACGAACAACAAATTAAAAAATTATGAAGGGTATATATAAAAAATAATTTTATGGGATCTTACTGATTTGATTTTGATCTAATAGTTGAAACTCTACATATAAATAATTTATTTTATAATTGAGTTAGGTTTTATATTTAGGTTGAGCTAAAAACCAATTATATATATATATACACACACACAAACACGAGCTGTTATCAAGCCGGACGTGAGCGAGCTGAATAGTATTGATACTCTGTTAGGATCTCCTGTTCATTTCGACCTCGAATATAGTTGGATTACTGCCCCTAATTCTTCCGCATCGACAGTGATAGAAATAGAAATAAGCCCTTATCCCTCCCTTTATACTCAAACGTTAATTTTTTATCCGAGAATAGTAGTTCTCGGTTATCCCCACCAACACATTCATTTTCTATATAAAACTATCTAATATTTTTCTTATCCGGAAACAATTCAATTTTTAACACTATCTCAAATAACTAATTTTTTCTTAATCCCGAACCAAACGGTAGCTCAAGAAGAAAAATAGTATTGATACTAATGCTGAGATACAAATGTGATACTAGTGCAGACTTTTTTCCTTCCGGTAAAATAGAGAGCAGGCAGGGGGTGGTGCAGGGAAGAAAGTAGTAGTGGTGGATGGATGTTGGTGGGGCCCACGAGGCGGTCTGCTCTGCCTCTCTCTCTCTCTTGAAAAAAAAAAAATTTATTCTTTCTGTTCAATTCTAGTCTGCTGCGGTGGAAGAAGAAGAGGACAAGAGTCGGGGTGGGGGGGAGAGGGGGAAGGGAGGGGGAAGGAGGGAAGGAGAAGGAGAAGGAGAAGGGGGGGTCGTCTGTCTGGCAGTCTGTTCTGTTGCGAGAGAGAGTCAGTCTTCCCTTCTTCTGTTGTTAACTTAATTAACCCCACCCCCCCATCACTGCTGCCTGCCTTCCCCAGAAAATTAAACCAACCCCAACCCCGCCGGCCAATTTGCTGAGCTGTCCCTCACCCACTGTCGCCTTTACTACTCTCATCATATCCTCTCTCTCTCTCTCTCTCTCTCTCTTTCTCTATCTCTAACCTAAAAAATCTCTCTCTCTCTCTCTCTCTCTCTCTCTCTCTCTGCTTTTTCTTTTTCTTTTTCTTTTCTTTTTAAGAAACCCCCAAAATCTCTCTCTCTCTCTCTCTCTCTCTCTCTCCCTATCCACGAAGATCCCTCACTCGGAAACATGCCCGCGTGGTGGAAGGGAAAGTCGAGGGCGAAAACCGCGGCGGCGGCGGCGGCGGGGGCGGAGGCGGCGTCTCCGGGGGTGGGGAGAAGGGGAAGGGGAAGGGGAAGGGGAAGGGGAAGGCGAAGAGCTTCGACGAGGCCGTGGCGGGGAGGAATAGGAGGGGACGGGAGCCGCCGCGGAGCTTCAGCGGAGGGTGCGAGCAGCGGCCGACGCAGGCGCACCCGCTCCCCGCCCCGTCTCCGTCTCCTCGCCGCTCCCCGCCGCCGCGCACCACGAGCACGGCGGCGGCGGCGGCGGCGGCGGTGGCGCGTCGGGCTCCGGCTCGGCTTCGGCTTCGGCTTCCAGCATCAGCTCCTCGGGGTCCTCGGATGATACCCCCGATCTCGGGATCTATAGGTATTTGGGGCTTTTTCTCTTTCGATCGATTGGTTTATTTTAGTGTTGACGTGATTCGTGTTGTTGTTGTTGTTGTTGTTGTTGTTGTTGTTGTTTTATCTATCTATATATATATATATATAATTAGCTGATGAGATTAATTTGTGATTAGTTTCTAGGGTTTCTGTGAAATTGCAAACAATATACTGGATTTTAGGGGGGAATTTTGTGGATTGGTGAGGGGTTGAGGTTCTCATGATCCTCACGGATTAATTGGGTTGTTATTTTGGTGTCTTTTGATGATTCATACGTTGTGTGGTAGGTTGGTGTTCAATTGGAATTTCTTTTTTTCTTTTTTTTTTTTTTTTATTAAGTGGTTTGAATAGTTTCTTTCTCCAAAAATAAGATTTTTATTGGTCTTTTAATGGATTTCTATGCCTTTGTGTTACTTCTTCTTACTCCTGCTGTTGATCGCATTAAAATTCGATTGTGCTAGTTCAAGTCCCAGTATTTTGTAATCCATTGCATGATTGAACCCTGGTTTACTCTAAGATGGAAAATCACTAAATCAATATAACACAGAAATTATTCGACAATTACACACATGAGCATAAAAAATTGGTGAAAATGTACAGGGGCTTACTGAAAAGGGTATCTGAAACTCTAAAAGGTTTTGACTAATTTATGAACTGGGTAGCTAAACTTTAGGAGTTTTGATTACCTAACATTTTTAATGGAATTTTACTTAACGGGGTATTTATCAAAAATTGATACAATTTTTGTAAGTTTAGGTGGGAGAACCAGAACTTTTGAACTTCTGATACTTATTTTAAAATGCTGTAACATAACTTCTAAAATTTCAGGTACCTATTTCGAACTATTCTATAGTTCAGGTATGGTAAATACATTTTCATTTACAAAATGCGTTGTTGTTCAAGTAGTGTCAATTGTTTTTATGTAATATCTGTCAACATGCTGACATAGTAGTCAAATGTAGTGTTCTTCGTTTAATTCCTGTTATTTCATTGTTGAAATTTTCAGATATGCTGAACCCATCAGCTTTCCGAGGGCAAGAAATGCAGCTTTCGATACATCGAGACATCATCATGTGTCAGAAGACCGGCCTAGATGCTCCAATATCTCTTTGTCTCCGCGACAAGATTTTCATTTAAATGGTTATGACCCTCCTATGAGCGGGGCAGCATATTCGCATGGACGAACTTCTGCAGAGATACTGTACAATACAAAAAATACCAGCACGTCCACAGGCTCAAGAGCTTATCCACTTCCTATGTCTCTTGTGAATTCGAAAGCATTCAGTCTGAGCCCAATGGACTCACCAACTAGGAGGCAGGATGGTATGCGGAGCCCACCTCATCCCCTACCGCTTCCTCCGAGCTCTCCTTCGAGCTCTTGTTCAAGCTCTCTTCAGTCGAGGTGGAAGAAAGGGAAGTTATTAGGTAGCGGAACATTTGGTCATGTTTACCTCGGATTCAACAGGTAATTCAATCTCTTTCCAAATCGTCTAGACATAACAAAGTGATATATTTTGAGTAATGTTGGGATCTAAACTTTTGTCTACTTAGGAGAATAATATGTCGTCTCTAGGACTTACCCATGTATTTACAACACTGCAGCGAGGGTGGGCATATGTGTGCAATTAAGGAGGTCAAAGTTATCTCTGATGATTCAAATTCAAAAGAAAGCCTCAAACAACTAAGCCAGGTGTGTTCATTTATCCATCGGCATGGCTACTGCTAGCTGTGAATTGCTACTTAATTCACGGGGCTATATGTGCTTCTTTATGCATAATGCATATTTTTATCTTAGTAAACTATTGAATTGACATTCATTCTCATGCGGGCAGGAAATATGTTTGCTCAGTCAGCTGGCCCACCCAAACATTGTGCAATACTATGGCAGTGAACTGGTAACTTTAAATCTCTTACTAATTTGTTACTCTATAAATTTTGCAGTCAGTTGTTGGTTCTTCTCCATAATATCCTATGTTACTTTCCTAGCCTACTGCAATTTATGCATCTAAATATTTCCACAAGTAGTATGAAATTGGAACTGAGAGGTGATACACCTACCAACTGAAATTTATGATGATAAATCATAATCACAAGAAAGTAAAAAGGAAACAGGAGAACTTCTGGAAAATCAGTTGAAAGAAGATAATTTTGTCGCTAGCAAAACGAATTTTGCATTAAAGAGATCTAGCACTAGCATCTTCTTATCTACATGCAATATAGTTTAACCACTATGTTGGACACTGCATATGCTTCCGTCCAACCCCATTTACACTATAAAATTGGGTATTATGTGTATGTCTCAGTATATATCTGTTTTCGCTGTGTTTCTGAGTTTATTTTAAGGAGAATTGAAAGAGCTGTTGTACGAAGGAATTAGCAGATTTATTTATTTATTTATTTTATTTTTTTTTAGATTCTAACACATTTAACTCTTCGCTGACTTGTAAAATAATAATATATAACGCTTGCACTGCAATCAGAAATCGCACTAATTTGAGGGGGGAAAAAACAAAACTCTTTCTAAATCAGATCTAAGCGGGTGTTCTGCTGTCTTAAAAGCTATTCAATGACATTTAGTCCAGAATTTACTTTCCTCTTAGTATGTTATATCCACAACTAATAATTAATTCGTAACTTTATGTACAGGCTGATGACACACTGTCAGTTTATCTCGAGTTTGTCTCCGGGGGTTCAATTCACAAATTACTTCAACAGTATGGTCCTTTCACCGAACCTGTCATTCGTAGCTATACTGCTCAAATTCTTTCTGGGCTAGCCTACTTACATGGGAGGAGTACTGTTCATAGGTACTTGGCAACCAAATATATTCAGTGATATACCATTTTGAAGGAATATTGCCAATTTTATCTGACTGAAAATGGCTTCTGCACTGAAACAGGGATATCAAAGGGGCAAATATACTTGTGGATCCTAATGGAGAAATCAAGCTTGCCGACTTCGGAATGGCCAAGCATGTACGTACTTTCACGTATCAGAGCTATAATCTAGCTGTTACTTCTCTTATAAGATGAGATAACTGACGTATTCATATTTAAAGGACGTGAAAATTTAATTTTTGTACATGTGCATGAATGTGTAGGCATAATCAGAAAGCATCACCTCCATTAAATACCAAAGAGTGATAAACAGTGCGGTAGTTGATTTTTTAGGTCGAGTAATCAAATCAAAAGTCATCTAATGCCTTACTGTAAATAGTCTCTCTCTCTCTCTCTCTCTCTTCTCTTTTTTTTACTCCCCTTTTCCTTTCACTATCCCTAACTTGCTATATCTAACTATCTTTTCGTGAAAGTTCATTTCTAACTTTGGTTACTTTCCACCTTTCACAAAATTAAATAATTGCTTATCTTGAAACAGACATCATCTTACACTTCAATACGATCTTTCAAGGGAAGCCCGTACTGGATGGCACCTGAGGTTAGATGTCTCTGATGGAATTTGCTGCACCTTATTCTTTCCATGCATATAATATTAATAGATTTTTGCTTTGGATTTTTAAATCTCAATAGGTTATCATGAATAGCAATGGATACAATCTATCAGTGGATATATGGAGCCTTGGTTGTACAATTCTTGAGATGGCTACCTCGAAACCTCCTTGGTGTCGATACGAAGGGGTATGCTGTGGATTTCCAATGAATTCTCTCTAAAGAGAGAAAATTTGGTTACTGCTATCGAATCCTACCATGTAATCCAAATTGAATTATTTTTCTTGCAAACCATGGACTTCACAGGTAGCTGCGATATTCAAAATCGGAAATAGCAAAGATATACCTGAAATCCCTGATCATATTTCAGCTGAAGGGAAGCATTTTCTTAGGCTTTGCTTGCAGCGGGACCCAGCAGCTCGTCCCACAGCTGTTCAGTTGATGGATCACTCTTTTGTTCGAGACCAATCGGCAATAAAATCTGCAAAAGTTAACAGGACAATGGATATTTCACCTTCTTCCTTTGATGGAAGCCATATGAAGGTACTATTTCTTAAAGCCACATAATTCGCCATCTGGAGGACCTCATTTGCGCACTTGCCCATTTTGGTTCCATAATTTCCGTTGCTTCGTCCATGCACAGACATGTTACTCATTTGCTATAATTATTTACTGCTCACCGTAATTGTGGCGAACCTTTAGAGCTATCAAGAGCTTATAGAAGGCATAAGGTTGAGTTATCCAGATGTTTCCAGATTTTGATAGATAATGGCACAAGATGAGTCTGATGGTCTGGATCAAGTTGTGATGCATATGTAGTATTGTACTGTGTGAATCATCTTTGGGACATCATTGCAGTGATTATAGATAGAAATGCCAATGAAGTTCTCTGTCGCCCAGAAGGAGCTTGTTCCTTATTGAAATAATATGCATGGTTTATCCTAAAAGGAGACATTCCTGTTCCTATATCTAATATGAGTGTCAAATTACGCTCATTTTCGTGAAGTAACTTCTGCTGCAAAAGAGATCGATGGTGTAAATTGGGCTACTTATCTTATTCTATTAGATGTTTCTAGTACATTAGAGCTGATGACTCTACAGTAAACACTAATATTTAGCTGCAATCTCATTCCTTTTACCAGACTGCATTGCGTATGCATTCATGTTCCGGCTGTTTATTATTATTCACTTATTTTAGCTAGCTGATTTTTTGTTTAAGCTATCTAAATCTGAATAATTTTAGTATGATTTGTTGCTCGAAAACCTTTAATATGGTTGGCAAATCTCTATGTATTTTCTTACGTTAGCCGCTGATTCAGTTGCAGGCGGTTACGGGGTTCTCCACCAAGAGAAGTATTACTCCTTTACGCGAAAGAGGCGCGAGGATGATAGATGTTGCCGGATTTCCTTCTGTATTTCCTTCATCTTACAAGTATTCTAGGTATCAGAACCTCATCCTGCATTTTATCAAATTGATTCTTTCTCTAACTTAAGGGCCGCTTTATCGGGAGCTTCTGCAAAAGTGCCGTTCGAGTAGAGCAAATAGAGTGCTGTCTTACTCAATCTCCTTTTTCCTAAGACAACGGAAGTACTCGACTAACAAACAATAATTTCTTACAGTGCCCCAACCGGCGCGAGAATGAATATGTCTCTACCCGTTTCCCCTTGCTCGAGCCCGCTACGGCAGTTCAATCAGTCGAACCGGAGTTGCCTTCCGTCTCCCCCTCATCCAGCGTATTCAGCGGGAGCAATCAGCTACAGCCCCGTCAATTACTCGCTCTACCCCATGAAAACCCGTAACGTCGTCGCCGACCCCTGGCTCGAAATGTCGCAACTAAAAGTCCAAAGCCCATACGACTCTCCGAGAAGAGCATAGAAATGGGAACCACCTGGTTTCGAGGGCATCATTATTCGCAAGATAAAAACTCCTCAAAACCTCAGATATGCTCTCTCATATTCGCAATTATGCGAGCGCGACATAGTTGTAAGTTTGTGTTTTTCTCCTTTTGTATAGGTCACAAAAAGTATATCTGTGTTATGAATGGAGGGGGGCTAATCTTTTTTTTTTTATAATCCCCAGTATTTGTAGAATTATAGGTTATTTTACTACTCCTTTTTAGTACATCAGTGTTGTATATTTTTGTATCAGGAGCTCATTGTTGGAAAAGAGAGCTCAGATGTAAAAATTGTTATAGGTTCACAATGTAAAAAAAGAGTTTTTGTCTCCTATTTTTCTCTCCTTGCAAATTCAAAATTTTAGCTGCAAAATTCTGTAAATCATATCATTAATGTTTCACCCAAAAAAAAAAAAAAAAAAAATCAAAATAGTAAAATCTCTTGCAATTTGTGGTAATTTGTTCTCTTTTTTTTTTTTTTTAGTTAATTTGCTAAATTGCAAAAACTCCCTGTTAATTAATTAGTTAAAATTGGTCTCAAAATAAAATTTTTTTTAAAAAAAAGGAGTTTTAAAAGAATTTGTGACTTTAATAAGTGGTTATATGTTAAACAAAGAAAATATTTAAAAAATGAAATAATTTATTAGGTTGGAAGGGTCTCTCTTTGCGCGAGTTTTTAAAAATCTGAACCAAACTATCAAAATCGAAATTCGAATCTGAACCCAAATCCAAACCCGAAAACTCGATCGTGAAAGCAATCAAAATAATATTATACTCGAATCTAAATTTTTACAGTGCAAATTTAAATTTTAATATTTTTTATAATTTAAAACCAATTTGAGATTCGAGTTTGGGTTTGAGTTCGAGTTCAGGCTCCGATCAGGTACAGTAAATTCGTACGATAATCAAAATCAGTCGAACTTTTATTTTTATTTTTTTTTATATTATATTCATAATCAAAATCATACCCATTTAGTATCGATAAAACCCGCTAGGTTCCGGAACAATTTCGGATACCCATTACCCCCATTCACATTAAATAATTTATAAGTTTCAAAAAATTTAAATTTAAAATTTTAAAAATAAATTTATTAAATGCGGTGAGCGTGGATCGAACACGCGACCTTCAGATCTTCAGTCTGACGCTCTCCCAACTGAGCTATCCCCGCAATTCTTTAAAGTTTTTTTAAAACCATTTATAATTAAAAATAATGTTTTTGCATAAGTGAAAATGTTGTTTTAGAAATACGTTGGGAAAATACTTTGTTTCATGTAATATTACTGCGTTCGTATATCGCGATTTAATCGGTTACAATATATTTTCTGCGTTCCTACCGGAGAAAGCAGAAGCATATCCTATATGCTTTTTCTACAACTCTATTTTATGGCCTCAATACCAAACGAAGCCGAAGTACGTTGGAAAAATACCAGTTTGTTTCCGTACGTAATATTGCGTTCCGGTTACGTTATATTTTCTGCGTTGCCATCGGAGAACGCAGAAGCATATCCCTATATGTTTTTTCTACAACTTTATTTTATCTAATAACGTTTGATAGGTCTCAATACCAAACTAATCCTACAATTCATGTTTAAGAATTAATCTCCGTTTGTTTTGTGCTAATTATTTATCATTTAACAAGCGAAAAATCACAGCAAATTTTGAACCAATTATAAGAAACAAGAGGAAAAAATAAAAAACAAAAAATTGCTTGAAAATTTTTCCATGATAGGAAGGGAATAAAAATAAAAAAAAAAGGAAAAAAACTAGGGCATATTTTGAAGCGAAAAAGAAGCTATTTTTATTATAAAAATTCTTAAATTTGAGACAACACAATTAGAATTTAAATACTGGACCTCGTACTCTGATCTTTTTTCGCCTACGAAATATCTATATTTTTGGATAAAATATAATCCAAATCTAAAATCGAACTATAATAATAATTAGTATTATTTCTTGAGCAATAATTATTAAAAATCACAAATACTAATCTCTATTATTTAAAAAAATAGATTTAAAAAAGTATATATTTAGGGATATACTTTTCATTATATTTAACCTAAATATACTTTTGCGTTACAGAAAATATATCGTAACCGATTGATCGCGATATTTAACGCACAATATTACGCATTTAAAACAAATACGATATATTTTTCAAGGTAATTTTTCATGTAGGGCAATCTCGGCCGCAATCCCAAAGAAAGCCTCCTGTTTAAGCTCTTCTTCATGGAAAATTTTGAAAAAAAAAAAACCCTACACAATAATGTCTATTTCAAAATTTAAAAACAAGCCTCAAAAGTCCTTTTCACAATCTAATTATTTAATTTGGCTCCTAATCCTAGTCAAATCCAAGGTACTAGATCATTAATTAATAATTACCTGGTCACATACACACTAAAATCTTATCCCCATGTGATCACCAATCTAAATCCGAATATTAAGGATCCAAATCTAATTAAATACTAGAATAAAATTATACTCTCTCGGGCTGCGGTTCGACCTAGGGATGTCAACGGGTCGGATTTGGATCGAGTTTTCAAAAACCCGAATCTGAACCCAAAAACCAAATTAAATTTCGAACCCAGATCTAAACTCGACGGATTTTAAAAATCCATATTGTTGGATGAAGATCCAATAGATAAAAATTATTAAATATTTTACATATTATGTAAATAAATAAAAATAATATAGAGTAGAGCTAGAATACTTTTACAAGTATTACAGGTGGTCTTGTGTGTGTTTTTAACCCTTGGATGGAGAGATGTGAGGTTGAGATGATGGTGGTAGGTGGTGGTAGGTGGTGGTAGGTGGAATAGTGTTTGATCTAAGGACTATTAGTGGTCAAAAAGTAGATCCAATGGCTAAAAACCTAATAGCATCATGGAGGTGATACTTGTAAAAGTATCATAGCTCAACTCAAATAATATATATATATATATATATATATATATATATATATATATATATATATATATATATATATATATAAAATTTAATACTATTAATAATGACTTGGTCTTTAGTAAGTTTTCTATCCTTGGATTAAAAGATGTGCGGCTAGGATGATGTGGGCCCCCTAGGGTTGAGTGGGTGGTTGGTTGAATAGTATAATCTAACGGATAAAATTAATCAAAGGGATTAATCCAAGGGTAAAAGAATTACTAGCACCAAATTCGTCGTGCTATATATATATATATATATATATATATATATATATATATATATATATATATATAACATACTATGCTATTAATAGCACGAGGTATTCGGTGCTACCAAATTTTCCACCGTTAGATCCACTCTTTTGATGATTTTCATCCGTTAGATTATACTATTCAACCAACTACCAACTTAATCCTAGAGGGCCCACATCATTCTAGCCGTATATTTTTCAATTCAATGGCTAAAAACTTGGTAAATATAACTTATTCGGGTCTGGATAAATATAAAATTCATGCCTGTATCTATACCCGTCGAATTTTTATTTTATATGCTTATAGCTGAATTCATATCTGTTTATATTGGATAAATCCGTGCCGTTCGGATTCAGGTTTCAATAATATTTCAGATATCTGTACCCACTGACTTTCCTAGTTCGACGACAAAAAGTGCCTTTTTATACCGAATAATTCAAAAAAGTACTTTTTTAAGTTATGACTCTGCACTTTAGGGCCTGTTTGTTTTGGTGTAAGTGGAGTGATGGAACTCAAGTTCCATCACTTCCGTTATTTGTTTTGATGTAAGTGAAAAATATAATGTAACTCAAGTTACGTTAGAGCTCCACTTCACCTACTCTCGACTTCCTCCTCTAAAGTGCCGAACTCGACTTCCACCACACTCAACCTCCTCTAAAAAATTTATTAAACAGTAAAACCTAAACTCTACCTCCTTTATAATGGGTTAGAATTACGTTATTTATAATAAATTAAGATTATCTTTAAATAATAATAAAAAAATTAATTATATAATAGATTAAATTTTATAGTGGTAAATTTATTACTATATTTAGGAGATAATGGGATCCACTTACTTACATCAAAACATACAACGGAACTCAAAACATTAATTTTACCAACATCAAGTTACATCAAAACAAACAACAGAAGTGATTGAATTTACTTTCGGACGATACGAGTTACGTCAAAACAAACAACAGAAAAATAATCACACTTCAGGGAAACTCAAACACCACTACACTTGACTTACGTTGAATCTACAAATACGTCAATCCAAACGCCCCCTTAGTAGAAGTAGAAGTTTTTCTACAAGACTCAAATAACCCAATCCAAATTTGGTAGAAAAAAAAAATTTTTAAAATATGAGCCACTTTTTAAAAAAAATTTTAAAAGTGCTTGAACTTTTTCCAGCCCTTTATTCTATTTTTTTAATTTTTTTTTAAGAAAATAAATTATTGCATGCACTCGGTGTTGCACGATTTACGGTACACCTAAAATTTTTGATTGGTTGGGTCCATTGCTCCATCCAATAATCATAAGTTTTGAGCAAAAATATACTTCATGAGTGAGCAACAAGTTATTTATTATGAGTTTCCAAAAATTTATTCATTTATTTTTATTTATTTATACATGAAATTTAGAAGGTGTACCACGCAACAATTTCTCTCCGCCCACTCCACGTGTCCCACGCTGGTGACGTAACTCTTCCGTTAAACGGTTACATATCACGTCTAAATAACGCGTGGGGCCCACACGTCAAACTAACGACCGTGACATGCAACCGTGGCACGAGACTCCCCTGTGGAAGGTTCGCGATGAGTGGATTACACGACTCAGATGAGCCACGTGTCGATCTATGAATGGCTCGTCGGAAGACTCGGAACACTGTATCCGACCCAAAATTTCTTCTTTTTTATTTTATTTTATTTTATTTTATTTTTTAAAAAAGTTTTTACTATTACGGTCGGAGCCGCCCTGTCCCCGTAACAACAATAAACCAACCTGCAAAATTTATAAACAGTCCCTGTACTATTTTATTATTTCATCTTAGTCCAAATCAAGGGGATTATTTGATCTCCTTGTAACCATTAATTTTTTTAAAATATATATTTAAAATTTGCCAGTTAAATAATTGATTAAAATAAACTAAGAAACTTTTATATTATTTTATTATGTTAGAAATTCATCCAGCTTAAGCATAATCTAGGATATAGCAATATATACATATATACTATGTATAAAAATAAGCATGTATTTCAATCTCTCGATACTGTACATATCTATTTAAAAAAATATAAAGATAAGAATAAAAATATAAGAAAAATTTATATCTATACAATATATAAAAGCAAATATTTTTAATTTCGTTCTGTTGATGGATTGATTTTAAAAAATATAAAAAAAGAATCTATATTATATTTTATATATATATATATATATATATATATATATATATATATATATATATATATATATATATATATATATATATACAGATTTTAAATTTTCTTCTGTCAACAAACTCATTTAAAAAAATATAAAGATAAGAATAAAAATATAAAAATAAAAATGAGAATATGTGGGAATAAATTAAATTTATGATTTAACTTTTGAATAAATATAATTAAAAAATTTATGTTAATTTTAAATAACTATTAAAATAATTATTATGTGTATTTGTATATATATATATATATATATATATATATATGAAAACTCAAAAACTAATTTAAAAAATATATAATATACATAAATTATATGGAGTGGGATACAAAAAGGAATAGGACAGGGACTAACCTATAATTGTACCGTAAACTAAGTAACTAACATTAACCCTTTGGAAGAAACGATCAAAACCCAGCTAATAAATACTAAAAATATCGCTCAAAAAAAAAAAATCCTCTCCCCTCCTCTCTTCGCTCTCTCTCTCTCTCTCTCTCCCCTCGCGATCTCGCGAGGCGAAGGAGACGAAGTGGTCCTCACGATCGTCGCCTTGTCCCCTCGGCGGGGGATGACGAGGAGGCGGCAGTGGCGATGACGCACAAGTCCGAGCCCTGCGCCCTGTCCAGCGGCGGCGGTATAAGGTTCGCGGGATCTCTCTCTCTCTCTCTCTCTCTCTCTCTCTCTCTCTCTCTCTCTAGATCTCCGTTTTGATGGTATCGTTTGGTTTATGTTGGGTTTTGATGCGGGGGATTTGGATTTGGGCGGTACCTGTTTGATGTTTTGCGTCAATGGGGTGTAGTGTTGAGAAATTCGGATTAAAAAGAGTTCCTTTTGATTCGCCCCTTCTAGGGTTTTTTGGGGGTTTATTTTAGGTATAGAAGATATTGGGATTGATTTGTTTGTTGTGAAACTTGTACTTAATTGTTTGTTGCATATAAAAATACTATAAAACTGGGCGAATTATGAGCCGAGAAAAAAGGATTTTTTTTTCGTTTTCTGATTCATTTAAATTCTTACTATTTATATTATTCTACAAACTAAAGGATTTACTATATTATGATCGCGTATTGAGGAATCGGAATGACTCATTGGTTTATCATCTGAATTAGAATCGGAATAAATCATTCCCATTATCGGTGTTTGGTTCAGGTCAATATAAAAAATGTAATCAGATTAATATACTACCTTTATCTTTATAATAAATTAATTTAAATTCAAAATGAAAATTAAATATTAAAAATTTACATCAAAATTTTGAAATAATGGCAAAATTTTAAATCTATTTTTTTTTAAAAAAAATTAAACTTTGAAGTTGAGTGAATGATTCAATATAAAACTAAATTTCGATTTATTCAAATTCAAACTTAAAATTACAATTTAAATTTTAATTTGAATCCATAAATTTAATTTAATTTTTAAATAAAATTTGAATAAAACTTTATATAAATTCAAATTTAATTTAAATTCAAATTCATAAGTTAGATTCGAAATACTTGATTAAATTTTAATTTTTAATTTATGTTCAAGTTAAAATTTAAAATTTAAAATTTAAAATTTAGAATTTAAAATTTAATTTCTAAATTTAAACTCATATTTTAATTAAAAAAGTTGAAAAAATAAATTTAATCCGAATAAATATCCATTCCGTCCATATTCAACTTCCAATCCGGCCTCCTAGGGCCCATTCCGATTCCGATTCCGATTCCAGGGTGAAAAAGAAGCGAACCAAATACGTCCTGAGAGTCTTGCTTAGACCTGGCAAACGGGCGGGTTGGGTAACCCGTGGGCGGATCATTGTACCCACGGGTTACTTGTGCATGGGTAAAATTTACCCGTAAATTTTTAGGTAGCCAACATCATTACCCATACCCGCCCGTGGGTAGGCGGGTGGGTATGCCGGTTACCTGTAATTTTTGTTTCTTTTTTTCTCTTATATTTTTTAAATACAAAATACATATATACAAGTTTTAAAAATATAATATAACTCATGTTTTAAAATATCATAATATACAACAAAAATATTTAAAGTCTCAGAGCTTAAAAATTTTGTAATATAAAAGACGCAATAAGAAATTAGAATTAGAATTTTTAGGATGGGTAAATAAAAATATATATATTTTAATTAAGAAAATATATTTTGTAATTAAAAAATATATGTGCGGATATCCGTGAGTACCCGCGGGTTACCCAAAATGCTCACAGTTTAATGGGTATCCACCTATTTTACCCGTAATTTTTTGGGTTGGAAAAGTTGGTACCCATACCTGCAAATTTGCGGGTAACCTGCGGGCACCCGCCAGTATGGGTCGAGATTGCCAGGTCTACTCTTGCTTATGTGAAACAACTATTTATGGCAATATGATTACTTTTCAAGCGCATGCTACTAGAGAATGACCTTTTAATTAGTTAATACTTATGGAAGTAGCTTGTTGTAATTTGATTCGAAAAAATATATATTTTTTATGGCAATATTGAATTTTTAAGTCATGATTATCTACGATTAAGAAGGAATTTAAGAGCTATTTTGCATTGCTCTTTTCTCACATTAGTTCTGAAACTGTTCTTGTGTCTTTTCCTGCACTGTGCAAGTTGGAAGGAAGAAACTTTGTTATGTAATAAAGGTAAAAACGTACAGTACGTATATGAACTCTGGACCATTTTGATTTGGCTACCAACTGTGCAAAATTTTGATTTTACTGCCCGGCCTGTCAATTTGTTTGATTTGAGTCGGTCAACAACACTTTGACTTTAAATTTGAATGTTTTTTTTATCCTTACAAGTTTAGTTAGTATATTTCATGTAATTCCCGTAACTATAAATTCATTATAGTAAAGTTATTAGCATAAATTTTGAAGTCTAAGTATTGTTGACCGACTAAAGTCAAACAAATTCAAAGGTTAGATAATAAAATCAAAATTTTGAAAGTTTGGATAGCCGATCACAATGATCGATAGTTCCAATAAGTTTTGTACGCTTTTTTTTTTCCTGTAATAAATCATAAACATTGATGCAAGTGATTTCAATTTTCAAAAACTAGAATTTTCTTTTTTGATCCAACTGCTAGTTGAAAAAGTGATAAAGAATGGATGGATGCTACAGATTTTGAAAACCTTATCTTTATATAAGGGCATTTCTGTAGGAAATTGAGCTTTGAACAGGAAATGTGGAACTTAAAATTTTGAAGGCTATATATGTAAGTAGATGATACTATTTTGAAGGATTATATATCGAATTGTGTCAAATATTTAAGCATGCATGATGCGAAAAGATATTTTGTCTCATTTAGAGATTGTGCATCTTCCTGTAGTTGCTTTTTACTCTATAAACTATGTCAGCATGTCGAAGTAGAAATTACTTTTCGTTTTCTTATTATTATTGACTGCTTCAAAATGTACAGAATTAGCTGTATCCCATAATACTAAGAATGCCTTTCTGTGGTTTAACAGCTTCCGAACAGGATCCAAAGATGAAAGCTTCAGCTATGGTTATGCCACTTTTAAGGGGAAAAGGGCATCAATGGAAGATTTCTTTGAGACAAGAATAGCAGAAGTGGATGGTCAGATGGTTTCATTCTTCGGAGTGTTTGATGGTATGGATAATTTCCTTTCATCATTTTTCTTAAGATATTACCTCTGAGTGGTGTAAATTTGCGGTTAAAAGATGCATCTACCAAGATAAAATTCTATTGATATTTGAGTACCTACTTGACTTGCCTTCGGAAGTTGATTATTTACTTTTGAGAAGCATATCCAGGCACTTGATCGACATAAACTCCAGAGTTTTTGCTGTGGCTGAAGCTTAGTGACTTTGGGGAACCAAAAGAAAAAGAGCTTCAATTTGATGATATTGCTTGTACCAGTGGACAAAGTTCTTAGTGCTTCTTTAAACAGTTCTACTAAAAACAACATTTCTGCATCAGCCAGGTCTTAGGCCCTGAATTGCTTTTTGTCTATAATTTTGTTGTTCCTTAAGACTAAAGGTTTAATAAAACGTGGATGCATAGTAATACCATAGTGGTTCTAGGCATATTTAATTCATAATTAATTTTATTAAATTTGTTTTTCTCATATGGTTATGTTCTCCGTCAGGCCATGGTGGTGCAAGAACTGCAGAATATTTAAAGAGTCACCTCTTCAAGAACTTAAGCGACCACCCGGATTTCATTAAAGACACAAAGTCAGCTATTGGTCTGTGGTTGGTTTCTTATTCTTCCTTTGATCCTTTCTGCCTAGCTTTCACCTTTGCTTGATCCTTGTACATCAATAAGCAGTTTCAATTTTTTTTATGTTTACAGTTGAATCTTTTAAGCAAACTGATGACAACTACCTTAGTGAAGAAAAAGGTCATCAAAAAGATGCTGGTTCAACTGCATCGACGGTTGTTTTGTTAGGCGATCGCCTTTTTGTTGCAAATGTGGGGGATTCCAGAGTTGTTGCATGTCGATCTGGCTCAGGTCCGCTTTAACGCATATACAATGCATATACAATTTTCTATTAAACTCCGCACTTCCTTGAAACGACTTCTTCAATTTCCTTCACAGTTAGGTGGTATTCGGTTCGAATATTAAAATGCCATTTTAATTGGTTAATCTGATTTTGAAAGTTATTTGTTTTGCCGTATTATCATTTATTCCGCATTTTTATTGAATCTTGCTCTTTTCTTCTTGGACAATGGATTGCTTTTTAATGCTGCAGCAAAACCTTTATCCATCGATCACAAACCTGATAGATCTGATGAGCGGCAGCGAATTGAAAAGGCAGGGGGCTTCATCATTTGGGCAGGTATTTTTCTGAATTCAAGAATAATCTACTTTTATTTTTTGTAAATTTGTATTCACTCTCCCTCACACCACCCTCTCCCCCCCGCTCCCGACCATTTTATCAACTATGGGCTAAAATTTTCTCCTATCGTGTGAAATACCTGTTTTCCTTTAGTCCGCTACTGCAAAACTGAAAAGCACGCCCCAAAGTTGCAAAATCCAATAAGGAGTGGACCTTTTGTGGAAAATACAATTTGTTCATACTCCTCTCGTTTCTTTAAATTTTCGCTCTCGTTGTTTAGTCGACGACATTAGCTCTGATATTCTGAATGATGATGTAACTTGTGTAGGCACTTGGAGAGTGGGCGGTGTACTTGCTGTTTCTCGTGCATTTGGAGACAAGCTACTTAAGCCGTATGTGGTTGCCGAACCAGAAATTCAGGTGAATTAATTTAAGAAATTCAGAATCTTCTCAAGTACCTGCTTTAATTTGCTAAGAAGGACAATACAAATCGTAAGCAGCTAATACACCTTATTTTTGCTGTGCCAAGGAAGAAGACATTGAAGGGATTGATTTTCTGATTATCGCCAGTGATGGGCTTTGGAATGTCGTGTCCAACAAGGTAACTCTCTTAATTCAGCTTATTTCAAGTAAAATTTATTCCCTGCCAATCTGGAATTTGAGATAACTTGGCCTGAGATAACATGGAATTCGTTCACGAGTTTCCTAGAGAATGTGAATATATTCATTGTTATTATTTATTCTTAGATTGCTTATGTGATAACTATTAGTGTATGTAAAATAATCGAATTATTAGTTAACTCTTTTATCAATAATTTCCTCCCTTATTCTTAGATAAATAATCAATGAAATTCTTGCGAGCGAGCACTAAGCTTCATTCATCTAATTCTCAAATTCAATATTGCATATTGATATCACGAGTAGAGCTAGAATACTTTTATCGCATACCTCGTCATCATTTGTAAATCTTAGTTTGCAACTCTCGCGGCTTTTTGTGCAGGACGCAGTGGAGATTGCGCAGCGCATGAATGGCGCCGAATCTGCCGCGAGAAAACTTATAGAAGAGGCCTATTCCAGGGGGAGTAGCGACAACATCACTTGTGTCGTGGTCCGGTTCGACATATCCGAGCCGAGCGATATCATGTTCGGCGTGGGAGATTCGGATAAATATACCAGTCTTTCAACTTAAAAAGCACCGGTTTCTTAAAGTGGTCGGTCGCGAGAACAGTGCTGACTTCCAACTAACATGTAACAATATCCTCCGCCAAAATCCGGTTTTCTGCCATCCATCCTTTTTCACTAACTAGATTAGATTGTTTGGTCTTTCTTTTTTCATCTCTTTTCCTCCTTTGAACTCGTGTACTCGGTATGATAAGATTGTAATAAGAGACGTTTCGTGTTTATGCGGATTCGGTTTAGGAGCCTTTTATCATCTGTAATTCGTAATCTGATGACCCGGTATCGAAAAAGATGAACTTCGAAAACTGCTCATGAACAAGTGTTCCTCCTGCTTTGTGATCTTGTTGGTATTATGCCATTCTCATAAATTGCTCTTTATATGCTGTACTATGTGATTTACTTTTTTAGGTAAATATGTCGCATTTTTTCGATCCGGATTGAGTTTGCGTTGGGTTTGATAAACTCGACCCGAAAACTCGAATCCGAAATCGAATTCCCGTGAATTTCGAGGTCGAGTTTAGGGATGTCAACCGGTCGGGTTTGGGTCGGGTTTTCAAAAACCCGAACCCGAACCCGAACCCGAATACCAAGTTGATACCCCAATCCAAACCCGAATCCGACGGGTTTTAAAAATTCATACCCATATCCGGACCCGACCAAAAATTCGAAACCCGAACCCGAACCTGAAAATCCGAACCCAAAATAATGAATTTTTTTACCCTATTTCAAAATATATTATAGTAAAATTAAAATTTCAAAACACAATAAAATATAATCAAAATACATTCATGTCATATATCTATAAAGATAATTAAATATTTTACCATAATATTTTATATATTTTATATCTTATATAAATAAATAAATAATATATATATAATTTATTCGTATTGGGTATACACAAAATTCATACTCGTACCCATATCCGTCGGGTTTTTATTTTTTATACCCATAACCAAATCTATATCCGTTTAGCTCGAGTAAACCATACCCAATGACATCCCTAGTCGAGTTTGGACCAAAAAACCCTAACTTCTGCAATTGAAGCTCTGAAGTTTAAAACGTATGGTGTACTTAGCTGAATTATTTATTGACCATTTTGAATCGGTTATTCAATCTTTCGATCATTCAATCTGTTTGATTTAAGTCCATCGACAATACTTTGGTTTTAAAATTTGATCAAATTATTTACTTTAATAAATTTATATATAGTTTATGAAATCCGCATGAAATCTATTAATTATACTTGTAAAGATAAAGGACACATTCTACTTAAAATTAAAATTTTAGAAGATAAAGCAGTCAAATCATTCAATTTGTGATTGTACTGGCCAACAACTTTGTGGGCTTCAATTAAAAATCCATCACATGTGTGTTATTTATTGTGGTTTGAGATAAACCTTAAAAAAAAAAAAAAAAAAAGGCAAAATTTATGTAATGTCTCTCTTCTTGTTCTTAGCCATGCTTCTTTTTAAAATCCAACACAAAAGTTTAAAAGGAAACTAGAAAAAAAACATATGAGATTTAATTACATTGTCCAAATTATGAGCCAAAACTTTGGTTTTCAATGAATTGGTGGTGAAAGTAGAATTAAGAAGAAGGAACTTTCTTTAATCTATTATTTTTTAAGAGAATCAATATTTTCACATCGGACCGTTTGGTCGCATGTAGTTGCAACTGCAATACAGTTGCAACTGCATGTAAATGCAAATTTCTTCAACTGCTGCAGTAGGAACTGCAGGAGGAGGCCCAAATGTAGCAGTTCGAACTACGCCCAAATTGACCGCAGTTCCTACTGCAGCAATTGGAGAGAGTAAATTTATATAAAAGGTATGCTTACCTCCTCAATATTTTTTAAATAAAAATTATTTTTATTTTTTACATTGGAGATAATCTCACCATCATATATATATATATATATATAATGATAAAATTTTAAAAACAATTATTTTTCGACTGCATACAACCAAACAAATTATTTATACTTACAACGCTTTCTACTACATCCAACCAAACAAGATTTATGTAGTTGTAATAGCTGTATTTCCAACTGCGTGCATCTCTAACTACACTGTATTTATAATTACATCTAACCAAACAGCTCCTTAGAGTAAAAGGTTGTTCGAGAGTGGAATGTGAGAGACGGGGAAATTTGTGAGTTTCACGAACTCAATTTCACCTCTCACCCCACCCCTACTGAAGTCGAAAGATTGATCTCTATATAATTGTGACTGGGAGTTGGAGTGATCGCGTAATTTTGGTACTGAAATAAACACTGCCTACGACTTTTTCAAATTCACGACCTCAACCCTCGAGGTCTACGAAAACAAATAAGCCCTAACACCTCTTTCCCTAGTAAATTGAATACTAAATAACAAGGGCAAGCACAAGCACAAGATTGTGATTATGATCCAAAACTATTGTAATCTAAATCTTACTTAAAAGCTTATCATGTGGTCCCACTAATTTGCTTACAAAGTTCCTATCTTGTTTGAGAGTGGAAAGTGAGAGAAGGGGAAATTTGTGAGTTTCACGAACTCAATTTCACCTCTCACCCCACCCCCACTGAAGTCGAAAGATTGATCTCTATATAATTGTGACTGGGAGTTGGAGTGATCGTGTAATTTTGGTACTGAAATAAACACTGACGCCTACGACTTTTTCAAATTCACGACCTCAACCCTCGAGGTCTACGAAAACAAATAAGCCCAAACACCTCTTTCCCTAGTAAATTGAATACTAAATAACAAGCACAAGCACAAGCACAAGATTGTGATTATGATCCAAAACTATTGTAATCTAAATCTTACTTAAAAGCTTATCATGTGGTCCCACTAATTTGCTTACAAAGTTCCTATCCAAGGTTTACTAATCTTGGCAAATGAGCTCGAAAGCCGAAAAATTAAGTTGTGTTAGAAGCAAGTTTAAAGTTAATTCTCATGTATTATAACTTTGAGATTAGCCATTAACAAGCATGTGTGATTTGCCCCATAATACATCTTTATTTCGTGCTAATTCTCATGTATATTTTAAAGAATTTAGAAATTGTAAAGAGTACATATTTTAATTAAAAAAAAAGAAGAAAATAAAGTGCCTTTAAAATATAACAAAGTGGGAGGATTCCCCCCCAACAAAGTATAATCATAAGCCTCACTATAAACCCACCAAAAAAAAATAAAAAGAAGTAACCCTAATTTTCAAATCCTTTATGTGGGCGCCAACCCACACACTACACACTACCCCTCCTTAATTAATTAATTAATTAATTAATTAATTAAGGAGGTAAATTGTATTCATGGCCTTGTATTATTCCAATATTATAAGTCAATGCCTAGACCTTTTTTTTTATTTCTTTAAGTGATTTGTACAAATTTGACAACAATATTTTTCCTTTTTTTTTTTTATTTACTCCAAAATGAATTTTTTTGATAAAAAAAAACATTGATAGTAGGAAAAAAAACTGGTCATTGGTATCAAATAAACACCACAAAGAAGGATTCATGTGGGTCTGGAGCCTCTGGATTAAACCCGAGAACTTTCTAGTAAGTAATATAAAATTTATAATTTTGACGATTCTGAACTACTAGTCTAAGTGATATAGTGCGATCGAGTTGGTACAAACATGATAGTTTTGTGGAGCGGAATCATGGGGCGCGATAGAACGGTTTAACGCATTTAGAAAAAATTAGACTCAAAAAGTTGAAATCACATATGAAAGAAGAAGTAGAAGAATAGGAAAATCACAATTTGAGAATAGTACAGGGACTATGCATACATTTTTACCCTTCTCTTTTGATTAAGAGAGAGAGAGAGAAAGAGAGAGGGAGGAGAAGAGAGAGAGAGAGAGAGAGAGAGAGCTCCTCTCTCCTCCTCCTCCTCTTCCCCACCTCCCCTCCTCTTCTCCCCCAACCATTTCTTTAATACCCCCCCCCACACACCACACTCTAATGAAGTGTAAAAGGAGGCCCCCATGTGGGTGGGGGTGTGTGGGGGACTCCATTCTCTTCCTCCTCGTCCTCTTCATCCTCTTCCCTTTTCCCCATTCTCCTCCCCTCTCCCTCCCTTTTGGTGGTGGAGAAGAGAATAATTGGATTGAAACCAGGGGAATTGGAAGAAGAAGAAGAAGAGGAGGAGGAGGAGGAGGAGGAGGAAAGGGGTTTGTTCGGAGACGATGGCGAAGGAGACCGAGTACTACGACGTCCTCGGCGTCGATCCCTCGGCGTCGGAGGAGGAGATTCGGAAGGCCTATTACCTAAAGGTGAGTCCTTTCCCCCAGTTCCAAGAACAAAAACCCGATTTTTACCTTGTTTTTCGGATTACTACCCCCTCAATTGTAATCCGCTTCTTCGAATTTTGATGATTCCCACATTTTCTGGTTCAATTTCGGTGGTTTCAGTCGATTTCATGGGGTTTCTTCTGAGTTTCTGATTCAATGTTTGAAACAGGCAAGACAAGTCCACCCCGATAAGAATCCGAACGACCCGAAAGCCGCCGAGAGATTTCAGGCTCGTTTCGTAGAATTTAATTCACTCATTTGTACTAATTTAGCCTCTCCTATGATTCTTTTTTAGTTTTAAAGTGAAAACAAAGGTTATTAAGTGATTAAAGTTGTGAGCTTTTTCACAGGCATTAGGAGAAGCTTATCAGGTTCTGAGTGATCCAGTGCAGAGAAGGGCTTATGATGGCTATGGTAAAAATAGTGTATCGAGGTATTCGATTCGACACGATTCGATGCGCAAATATAATGATTTTAATGATACTTCGATTGTTCGGTTCGCATTGTTTCAATTCGTTGAATTTTATGTTTTTTTTTTGTTCCACCAATCACCAATTTCAGGGAGAATATGTTAGATGCGACCGCAGTTTTTACCATCCTTTTCGGGAGCGAACTTTTCGAGGATTATATCGGGCACCTCGCTGTGGCGACGATGGCCTCGGCCGAATTGGCCTCCTCGGATTTAGCAAGCGAGGATGATAACCCCGAAAAGCTCCAGGATCGATTAAAGGTGTGTTTTTTTTACGATGTTATTGTCAGTATGTTGTTCTCATTTGAAACTATTTAGCATTTTTGTTGATTCAAGTTATTGGTTGTCGCGAAGGACGTGCAAAGAGAAAGAGAAGAGAAGCTTGCGAGGTTCCTCAGAGATTTTCTTAACCAATACCTTCGAGGTGATAAAGAAGGGTTCGTTCATCGCGCAGAAGCCGAAGCGAGAAGGCTTGCTAGTACAGGTTGACCAATCTTGCACTCTTATTACCTTTAAGACGAATCTCTTTTTTTTGCGATAATCCTTCCTTTGTTCTAAGTGAAAATCAGATAAAAATAGGCTCAAATGCGGGAAAAAACTTTGTCGGTGTCGTGATTTTCACTTTGGCGTCATAAAATAATGACCCCGTATGTCGAAGTACAGCATTTGGACTTGATATTCTGCGCACGATTGGATACGTCTACTCGAGACAAGCTGCGAAGGAGCTCGGCAAGAAGGCCATGTATCTGGGAGTACCATTTCTTGCCGAATGGGTCAGAAACAAGGGCCATTTTTGGAAGTCGCAGATCACGGCCGCTAAAGGTTTGAACTTTGGAATATCCCTGTAAACAAAACAGCGGATTTATGTTGCTAACAAAAGTGATTTCTGCAGGTGCCTTGCAGTTGCTGCAGCTGCAAGAAGAAGCTTGCAGGCAGATAAATAAAGATGGCTGTGGCTCGGAACGAGTCGTCGACTTACATTTACGGATGAACAAGGACTTGATGATGAACTCGCTGTGGAAACTGAATGTCGTAGATATTGAAGTTACGCTGTTACACGTTTGCCAATTGGTATGTTGTATTAGTTGTCTTAAACTGCATTATATTCTTCAATAAGTTAGTCGTTGATTTCTCACGATTCGTCGCATTGTTTTTGTAGGTGTTGCAAGAGAGTAATGTAAAGAAGGAAGAACTTAAGGCCCGAGCTTTCGCTTTGAAAACTCTTGGAAAAATATTTCAGGTGCAATTTCAGAATCCATACTTTCAAGTAGATTTCGACCTGCAAAATTGTCCGTAATCTACATTTAAAATGCTGTCAGTTTGGACAGCGTACTTCTGGCGATTTAAGGCTGTAAAATTCAACAATCATGAGAAGTCATCTGAATTCTTTTACTTTTCAGCCTCATATTGAAAAGAGTTTACGGAATTGGACAAATTCAGTTGCTGAAGCACCTTTCATCTTTCGCATAATTTTTTTTTCATCTGATTGGTCATTCTCATCGTCGCGTAGCTCTCGTAGAGAAAATTGGTAGATCATATCTTGTTTTTATTTGCAGCGAGAAAAGCAAGCTTTGCCGGCTGGAACATCGAAGCCGAACATTCTAGACGACGATGATAGCAGCTCCGATGCTAGTTCGGTCGACGATGTTCCTCGGACACTCTCATATCGAACTCCTCTACTTACTCAGGCAAGTTAAAATACGGTACCGTTAATGTTCACTGAAAAGTTAGTATCGCCGTTAAAGCACGTTAAAACTTCTTATCATACGACGCATTTACGACAAGTACTACCATCATTATTCGTCAGAATATATCTTCACAAATCTCAATTTACGTAAACTTCGTACTTCAATTAATCGGTTTGGCTATTTCCAGGGAATCGGCAGACTCTTCAGATGCCTCTGCAACCCGGCATACGATGTCGATGACGATTTCGAACCCCACGGCAAGTGATAGACAAACAATCCAAGAATTAGACGAGGACATACAGCGATTACAGTCGCACTTTTTTTTTTTTCTCCCTTTCAACTGATCGAATCGCAAAATTTGTTCTCTGTTATGCTTCGACGTCTACTTACTGTAAAGCGAGCTCCTATTTCGAACTACAAATATTCTCGTTTTCTGTACTCGAATTGCTAAATGTATCCTAGCTGCTCAATTCTATTTATTTTGCGAGATTTTGGTACACTGTTCAATTTAGTCATTTGTATCAGATGTTTTCTAGAATTATGTGAAGATCCACTAGAATAAACTGAATTTTGTTATCAGAAAAATTGAAAATGACACAGAAAAACACCAAAAAGAAAAATCAAATCCAAATTGCTAAGATAGGAACTTTTTTGAGATGTTACAACAGCATTATATACATATGGATTATTAACAATGTTTCCTACTGATGCAGTCACCAGTTTCTGATCTTTCCTGGTTAAATTCCACTACTTTGCATCCGATTTTCGGAAAATTACATAGTTTACAGCAGCACTGCCACTTAAATATTCGGCAACAGCTTCCCAAAGAAGCTCCCGAAGGAGAAGAAGCTGGCGTTTGCGGGATCGGAAGGAGATTTGGCGGCGTCGGAAGGCGTCGCTACCTTCTTCGCGTTGAGCATGACGGTGTGGCCGATCTCGCGACGGAGGGCCTCGATGGCCCTCGTGTCGACCGGAGTCCCCGAGGGGTCGCAGACGTAGAACACGTCCACCGCCTGCTCCCCGACCGTCGTCACGTCGGCCCGCGTCACCGACAGGCCGTGCTCGCGGAGCACTCTCGTCACGTCCGACAGCAGGCCCACCCGGTCGCGCCCGCAGATCTCCAAGCTGAAGCCCTGCATTGCAGCACAGCATATGTTGGTTGATAAAAAGAATCTATACACCGAAAACTATCAGATCATTCATGCATGCACCTCAGATACTCTTCTTAAGATTGCAGCTTCAATGCACTTGATCACTCTTTCCCTTTCGTCTTTCGAGTCGAGGGTGCGATCATCGTTGCGACGAATGTACAATTCCTGAAGTTCATCTACCGAGTTAACGGAAAAAACGACGTCTGAATCGACTAAAACCTCTGCACATCGTAACTTTCCGGTCTAACCTGCAGAGCGTAGACGCCGTCAGACGAGATCGAGGCGTGGAAGACTACATACTGCATGTCCGTCAGCGTGCACACGATATCGAACAGCAGCTTCGACCGATCCTTGCACCTGACAGTCACCACCGAATACGCCTTCTCCCCGCAGTTTTCGACGGTAACGACAGGCCTCGAAACCAAGTCGCTGTCGGTCCCTTCCGTCAGTCCGCCGTCACTCCCGTAGTCCTCGTCGGCGCGCATCAGCTGGTGGAGCCGTCGGTCCACGTGGGTCGAGCCCACCGAGAAGTTAGTGCGCCCCCCCCTGGCGTCGTCCCCTCGCCCCGCCAACACGTTTCTGAGCTGCTCCTTCATTACAGACAGACGTTCTGAATCATCTACCGCGCGGCCCGTGGCCTCGTCGTTGATGTACAGCACGCAGGCCACGCGCATTTTGTGGGTCCATACCTCAGCAGCTATGATGTTGCAGTGCAGATTGGCGAGGACCGCGAAGATCTCGGATAGCAGACCGGGTCTGTCGGTTCCTATGAGCTCGACTGCGGTGTGATCGCCGATCGAGCGCATGCCGACGAGCCGTCCCGGCGACGAGTCCCCTTTCGGGCCGAATATGTTGCTCTCGGGCCCGAGGGCCTGCGACAAGTCGACACAAACATCTACTACATAAGTCTCCATCACAAAACATTCCAATCAAGCAATCAAAAACCATGATTTCGACAATAAAACTACGAACAATGCAACTATCAAATTTCAACAACAAAAAGAGGAGAAAATTGGGAGAAAACCTTCTCGATGTACTCGATTGTTTGCGGGTCGGTGATCTTTCGACCGTGCTGATCCGTCACATGGAACACTGCATAAGTGATTCGAATTTTGGTTTATACCTTTTCTTTTACCTCTAATTTTTGTTTCTAATGTGAATTATAACAATAAAGTATGAAAAAAAAAGAGAATATGTTACCATCCATGAACCATCCCCCATCAGAGGTGATGTATGCTTTAGAAATGGCTAAGTCCAAATCACTCAACACCTGAACCACTTCTAATAATATCCCTGTTTTGTTCATGCTATCCACCTGGGCACAAAAAAAGCAACAAAATAAACACAAATTGAGAGGGAAAAAAAAAGAGAAAATTTTTCATTTTAAAGTTAAACTAAGGATATCGATATCGTTTTTCGTAGGATTCACTAAACTTATCAAAAATCGAAGAGCAAATTCAAAATAATATCGATTATAATTACTATATGCTTTACCTTAACCAATGTGCATTCGTCGCAGGCGGTGTTGTCGATGCAAACTCTGCGATAATCAATTCGATCACCAAGAACTTAAACAAAATAAGATAGTTCTTACCCCAAAAATCAAACTGAAAAAGAAATCATGGAGTAAAAGAAAACACGAAATAACTCGACATTCATGTTACAATTCATTTGATTACAGATAACAACAGCTGCGAGAAATCGAAGCAAGAGTGAGGGAGAAAGAGACCTCGGCGGATTAATATGTAAGCTGAGGTTTTCGTATTCGGGATCGAAATAAGGCCCCATCTCCACCAAGAACACTTCTCTATCTCTCTACATAAAGAGGTTAAAAAA